>ML424631.1:912-31428 GCA_005239525.1 Nicotiana knightiana
GCACCCCCAATTTGGCATCAAGTTTGCGGTTATGCTCCATGGGTGGTGGAACAAATATAATTGGCCCAAGCAACCATTGTATTCTTTTACACTTCTGGGCTTTTACATGAGGTATGTAGTCCTGTCTTTCTGGCACGAAAAATTCCAGAATATATGTATCTTGTTCCTCATTCCTCGACTCCTCAATCGGCTCAGATGACTCTATTTCCATATCCTCATCCAAGCACAATGTGGAAAAACTAAGAGACATACAAAAACACATTGGACATCAAATAAAGGCAGTTAAAGGCTCAAGTTAGCCTCCACAATTAAACAACAGATGCACGCGAAAAAAATGTTTAGGTTATGAAGTTTAAGTATTAAGAACCTTAGGCCCTATAGAAAATATTTCTAGGTGACCTTGAATTAAATCATGCATGCAGTTTCAGATGCAAGATGTTGCTCGTAGACAGGATTACATAGTTATTACAAGCTGACTATTGAGATCGCAGGTTTAAACTTATAGTTGCTATGTTTAGGTGGTCCATGCAGTAAAGGATAATAAAATCTATTGGGATAAACTCCTAGAATTATCCGTAAAACAGTGTTTGAGCAGTTTATGTTAACAAATTATGCCGAGTAATTATACCCTATAGGCGGGATTTCTAACAATTAGCACTTAGAGATGATTTTTATACCTTAATCCTATAGGTATTTTTTCTAGATGAAAAACTGCAAACGGAATAATCGGAATCCTATAGGCATGATTTCTAGTGAATGATGTGAATTGAAAGAAAAAAAATCAAATCAATGACATTTGATCCAATAGGCAGATTTTCTAGTAGTACGTAGCAGTAAATATAATTGTAGCATTTTTGAATTCATGTTTACTAGAAGACAGTGTGTGTGTGTGTGTGTGTGCACTTCCCCTAATTTCATGATTTCTACAGTGCACGTACTGATTGAAGAGCATATAAAGCATGTAAATCACTCAGTCTTATAGGCATATTATCTACTCTTTTGTATGAAAATATTAAGAATCTACCCACTTCCCATTTTCACTGACACCACAATTGTTTATACAAAATTATTACAGGCCCAATAATGAATAAGATACAAATGTTATACAAATAATGACAACAGGCCCAAAAGAAATACATATCACTGTCTGGGCCTTCAACAATTCTCATGCAGCATACCCAGACTTGCAATAGGGAGCCATATTGCTCAACACAACCCCAGAATCCAGAGAGGAGCCCAAATTAAATTTATATAACCATATTGCCGAGCATTGCATCATTTAAACCGACCAGCTCAGACATACATCAGATAATAGGAATAAAATGGTGGAGTGGGGGGTAGTTTAAGTTTCAGGGAATAGCTAGGGATCCTAATCCTAGTGTGTTAGAGTTCATAAGGGCCTCAAATGGACCCCGAGCAGTGATCACACTAGGGAGGTCAGTAGAAAAAGTCTAGGTAGCCTTGGCTATCAGCCGACTAAGAATGAGACATTCAAGAGAGCATATGTAACAAGTGAAGGAGAGTTGACAATGGTTGAGATACATGAATTGGGGATACACTTATAACTTAAAATATACATAGCAAAGTTGAGCACATAGAGAGACTAATTAAACAGGTCACAGGATTTAGAAGCAAGTTCTATAAGGATTTAGAAGCAGGTTCAACACTTAGCACATAGACAGTCACATATTCGCAGAGTTAAGGAAAGAACAAGTTTGCAGGATTGACAATGGTTATCATGCACAGATGCCCAATGCCAAGCAAGTGAAAACCTAAAGGTATAAATTATGTTAAGTATATATCCTAGTGTTACAAGATAGCCATGTTAACTTCACATCAACCAGCAGAACAACATTTAAACATGATAGGGAAGCACAAATTATGACAATTACTGATGAATCAAGTGAGCCAAAAACAATATGTTGAGGGCATATTAACAGGGAACTAGTCATGGTTGATAGAAAAAGATCTTGACACATAATTAAAACATACTACATATGCAATATTACCATTAAGAGATTCAGAAAAGAATGGGAAGATAAACTCATGTCAGATAGTAAATGTAAGCATTCAGGTTTTGACATAATAGATTAATTAACTAAAGGAAGCCAAAATTATCCAGATGAAGCATATTCAAAGAACATAATTGACAGTTTTAAGCAGAATTAAACACTAAAGAGATTCTAACAAGTGTAAATGTCGCACACAGAAGCTGATCAGAACACATCGGCTAAACAGAATTAAGAGAATCTAAATTACTCGAATTAAGCTTAAGTAGGTTTCAGACTAGCAATGTTGTGTGAAATTAAATGATAAAGAGACCTAAAACTGAGGTAAAGCTAGCAGAATTGTACACAAAAGAATCTCAGAAACCCATTAAGCTATGAATTTCATAAGTGAGAACATATGCGAATCACATAGACATAAGAATGAAATTGCAAAAGTCCAGTAACTTACCAGTTAAACGAACAACAGTAAAGAGCAAAAATTCCACAAGAACCCAGAATCTCAGTGCGTCAAAGTTCCCTGGAGCTTTGAAAGAACTCCGAGTAATGCTCGCACCAAGATAAGGTTGAATAACAGAGTCTTAGTGGCCTTGGCTTTCAGCCGGCCAAAAACATAATATAGAACAAGAGAATAGAAAAACAAAGCCCCAATTTTTAGTGAAAGTATGCCGATTCAAAAGTCTGCCCTAAAAGGGGAATAGGAGGGGTTTATATAGCAGTAAAAATTGAACGGACAAGAAAGGACACAAAACAAATCAAACATAGAATAACGAAAGGAGACATGCAAAAATTAGTTCAAAAATCAATTTTGGGAGAGAAATCGGGTAAACTCTAGTTCAAGAGGGAAGCACAAATCAACAGAGATCTCAATGAAATCGGACTCACACAGCATGGTATTGAATGTATGTAGACGGAATAATTCTCGAAAATCAAAGATTCGAGACTCTTGTTTGATCTTAGAAGATGTTGCTTGCCAAACTTAGGCAATCACCTAAGTAACACCACAAACAGACAACTAGTACCAAAAGGCGTCAAACATGGTAAGAAAATAATGGTCGAATCCCATTATCAATGGGATTACAAGAGGGGATTAACGGGAGGTGGCTAGGGTTTCTCAGAGATGAAGAGAGAGTAGAGAGGATTTAGGGGCGGCGGGATAAGGAAAATGGTAGGGTTTGGGCGGGTTTGATTAATTAAAGAAGGGGGATGAATGGGGGCCGTTAATCTTGAGAGATCGACGGCTAGGATTAAAAACAAATGGGGTGGGTCGTAGAAAGTGGGTACCGATCGAGTTTTGTAAAGGGGTCATTTGGCTTGGGCTTGATCTGTTGGGCTAAGAATATTAGGCCAATTTGGTTCAAAGTTAGTTTAATACTGGGCTATTATTTAAATACACGAAAATAATTTATAAAAATGCTTAGTAAATAAGTAAAAAAAAAAATTAAACATTGAAATGCTTAAAAATAATAACTTTGTATTATAAGGATATAAAATACTATTTTGACACAAATAATATAAATAAAGAGCATTTAAATACGAATATGGCTATTACTGCAAAATTACGCAAATAGCTTATAAAATACAAAATATAATTGTGTAAAACAAAGTAAAAGATCATGAAGCATATATATGGTTGAAAAATAATAAATTGGATTATTGAGTCATCACAAAATAATTTAAAGGATAATTAATAAATAATTGAATAATTTAAATGCAAGAAAATTGATTTTAAAGTTGTAAAATTATGAAAAATGATAGAAAATGCTTGCATAAATCCTGTAAACTAGATAATGATGCAAAAATGATATTTTGAAAATATAAAAAATATGAGAGCAAATTGGGTATCAACAGTCTCCACTCCCTAGTCGTTTTTCCAACATAAGGTCTCCACTCCCTAGTTGATTTTATTTTAGACATAGGGTCTCCACTCCCTAGTCGCCTTTTCAACATAGGGTCTCCACTCCCTAGTTGATGTTTAATTTATACATAGAGTCTCCAGTCCCTAGTCATTTTTCCAACATAAGGTCTCCACTCCCTAGTTGATTTTGTTATAGACATAGGGTCTTTACTCCCTAGTTGCTTTTCCAGCATTAAGGTCTCCACTCACTTGTTGATTTTATTTTAGACATAGGGTCTCCACTCCCTAGTCGCTTTTCCAACATAGGGTCTCCACTCCCTAATTGATGTTTATTTTAGACATAGGGTCTCCACTCCTTAGTCTCTTTTCCAACATAGGGTCTTCATTCCCTAGTTGAAGTTATTTTATGCATATGATCTCCACTCCCTAGTTTGTTTTCCAACATAGGCTCTTCACTCCCTAGTTGATTTTATTTAGACATAGGGTCTCCACTCCCTAGTTGATTTTATTTTAGACATAGGATCTCCATTCCCTAGTCGTTTTTCGAACATATGGTCTCCACTCCCTAGTTGATTTTATTTTAGACATAGGGTCTCCACTCCCTAGTCGCTTCTCCAACATATGATCTCCAATCCCTAGTTTTTCCAACATAGGGTCTCCACTCCCTAGTTGATGTTTAATTTAGATATAGGGTCTCCAGTCCCTAGTCGTTTTTCTTACATAATGTCTGCAACCCAAGTTGATTTTGTTATAGACATAGGATCTCTACTCCCTAGTCGCTTTTCCAAAATTAGGGTCTCCACTCCCTAGTTGATTTTGTTTTAGACATAGGGTCTCCACTCCCTAGTCGCTTTTCCAACATAGGGTCTTCACTCCCTAGTTTATGTTTATTTTAGACATAGGGTCTCCACTCCCTAGTCGCTTTTCCAACATAGGGCCGCCACTCCCTAGATGATTTTATTTTAGACATAGGGTCTCCATTCCCTAGTCTCCATTTACAACATAGGATCTCCACCCCCTAGTTGCTTTCATTTTGGACATAGGGTCTTCATTCCCTAGTCTCTGTTTTCTCAGGGTACACCAATCCCGACTTTTATTGCTTTCAATAATGAATTAGTGTAGAGTTTTGTTACAAATCACTCACGAAATTTTCCTGGTGAAAATTGGGGCAGAAAAAATTTCATTCGTTTGTGTGTTTTGGGTGTCTGAGCAGGTTCTACCTTGAGGCACGGGTTCGAGATGACCAAAAAGAAGTCTCAATCCAAAATAAAGAAAAGAAAAGGAAAAGAAGTGGATCCAAAGTGCTGAAGCAGAGGAAAGACGTGGACTTCTCAAGGCACGACTGAAGTCACATGCTTTTCATGTCCCCTCTTAATCTGAAAAGGCCGAAGAAGAATGAACTAGAACCTGCAGCTAGCAAGCATCAAGGTTCATATCAGAGTCTGCATGAAGAGATATCCAAGACTCAAGGTCAAGTTTCAGAAGACTTAGAGATTGTAACTCATAGCTGATATGCTTGTTTAGTTTCTTTTCATTTTGATTTTGGTGTAATAAGGAGCTCAGCAAGCAGTAACAGCAACAACAACACCGAGATCATAGTTTTTCGGTAGTCTCAGCTACCAAAACTTACAGAACTACACTGACCTGATTCCTTTATGGCCAAGGATAAGTAGGCAACTTCCGGAGTAAGATTAGGCCAAACGTTTTCAAAATGCTTCCCATGGAGTGTCAAACGGGCAAAAATTGCTCGTAATTATTTTCGAGTAAAGAGGGGCAGCTGTGAGCACGTAATTTTTTCCCTACGAAATATTACTGCAAAATCCACAAAAATATATTTTCTCTATTTGTTTTGATTTGATAGAATTGTAGGAATTCCTTTTAAATTGTTTGATTGCATTTAGTTGCATTTTTGTGCATATTTAATATCTTAAAATGATTAAAAATACCATAAAATGTTCAAATATTCATTGCATGGCATTCTAGAATTTAATTTCATTTGTAGGATTTAATCACATATTAATTGCATAATCAAATTAAAATCACAAAAATACAATACTCATTTTTATATTTTGGTTTTAAATTAATGATTTTTTTAATTAGTTCACATCGTTAAGGTAATTAATTAATTGATAGATAGATAAAGTATTAGGGGGATTAATTTTGCAATTTGAGTCATAAGTGTTATGATAGTTTAAGCGGTTAACATTGCAAAATAAAAAGAAAGAAAGGAAAGGGTTTGTTTAATTTTTATCAAAGTTGGGCCGGCCTCAACGGCCCAAAATCCCCTCAAAACCACCCCAGCCCAATTCCCATAACCCGACCTACTTGGACCAAATTTTTCTCTTCATTAAAACCACCCATCTCCCCCTTTCATGACCAGACGACGAACTTCCCCCGTTTAAAAAACCCTAGCCGCCTCCCAAAATCCCATTTTTCTCATGTCACTCACCTCTTTCATCTTATTCACACACTTACATGTATTTAGTGACCCTTTCAAAAACACACACACACAAGCACACAAAATGGATGAGAATTCAATTTTGAAAAATCAAATTGAGATTTGAGGTACAAAATTTAGACAGAAAAAAGGGAACTCCTGCAGCTAGAAAGTTTAGGTTTCAGATATGGAAAACACCAGATACCACAAAGAAAATTTCACAAAAATCATAAAAAGAGTTTTTCGAAGTCACTTGTATTTTCTGCTACATTTTTATACAAGTTCTGTCTTCCTCGAAGCTGATTTTCGACTGAGATTTGAAGCTATTTTCTGTTGCTGCTGTTGATCACTGCTGGACTTCATACCTCTATTTTTAATCTTTATTGGGTCTCTCCTTGTTGTTTACTGCAAGTTAGGTATTATTTATACTAAATTAGTTGTTGTTTGAGTTTACGAAATGAGGAAGAGAATTGTTTATGGCTTGTTGTGTTGATTTCTTCTGTTTAAGTATGGTATTCAAGATTGGACTTCCGTGTTAAACTCATATGTGACTGGCATGTTCTGCAGTACCCAATTTAAGCTTATTTCATCCAATAATATGCTTTAAACATGTTATTGTTGTACTGAAATGAATCATGAGTCAGTCATGTTATGAAGATATTGAAATAACATTGTGATTTGGTTTGTCTATTTTCTTCTTCTACGGCTGAATATATTGCACTTGTGATTATTTTATTAGGAAAAATTTAAGTTTTTCACATAATTGGTTCCTTATTTTTCATAAACGAACTTATTATGTTGGTAAGGTAATAAGAGTGATTTAAACTTGTGAAAGCATAGCATGTTAGAGCATCTATTCTAAAGTTTTTACAGTTGTTGAACTCTTTCAATAAGAATTCTGCTTTTGATGGGTATAATTGAAGTTATAAAAGTTTTTTCACTTTTTTTGAATTTCTTTGCTCATATTTAGATATCTAGGGCCAGTTTTATCGGGGAGGAGTATTTGCATATAAATTGCTTGTTCATATTTTGGGTTAATCAAAATGTGTGTGCTCCAGTGAAATTCCCAACGTTACTCATTGAATAAAAATAATCATAAGCTATAGAATTGGTTTGAACGCACTAAGTTCTTTAGTCATATGAATCAATCAAATCTTGACTCCATCAATTCCTTTACCATACTACGCGACCTTCAAAAAAATCCGAAACATAGGAAATTAATTAACTTATGAACACCATAGTTTGCTTTAGGCGCGATAAATATATCATCGTGGTCATGGGTATAGTTCCCGTGGTATGGTCATGATACATTGTTGATACCCAATTTTCCCTTAAAATATTTTTTAAATTTGCATATATACCGGCAAAATCACTTTTTATAATAACTGGCTTTTTTTTCATAATCTTCCATATTTTTACTAATCCCTTTCCCAAATTATTCAGTATTTTTCACTCTATAATTATGCATAAATTTTATTATAAATAATTCTCAAAATATTTCTCAGCTCAATATACTATTTTTATCCTATTAGGATTTAATTATTTCATAAATTAGCCAATTTGGCATTATTTAGCTATAATTACAGTAATTTTACAATTATAGCCTAACTATACGTTTTATACCATTTAAATTAATAATAAGTCATTTTATATTTTTAAAATTAGCTAATTACCTTAATTTCATCTATTTAGCATTAATTTTATTTTTATAATTACTAGCTACTTTATTAATCATTTATCTATTTTTAAGGGATTATTTAACTAATAGCCATCTTTTAATTTCAATTGTGGCCTAAATTAAACCCAATACCCAATTAAATTAGCCCAGACACCCGCCAAGCCCAATACCCAATCCACCCGACCAACTCTTCCTAAATCCTGGCCGTTGATCAATTTTGATCAACGACCCAGATCGATTGTTACCATAATTAATCCTAATGACCTACCCCCCCCCTCTCTCATTTTCACTCAGACACTCATCTCTCTACTCTCTCTCTCTCTCTCTCTCTATCTCTCTCTAGCCCCTCTAGAGACTTCCAGTCTCTCCACCTCCGATGACGTTTGTTCGTCTTCTCCGGCCGTCTCTTCGCTGAAGGCCATGGAGTCCTCACCATCCTCAGGCCTCCCATGGATCCTTTACGCTGGTGTTGCCATCTCTAAGGTCTTCAAGAGACCAGGGTTCACTTTCTCACACCTTTGGCATGTCTCATGCCTTCATGACTCGATCTCCAGTAAGATTTCCCTACTTTTTGGCTAGATCCGATTGTTTCAATACCGACTCTCTCTCTCTCTAGGTTCTCTCTTTGAACCCCTAACTTTCTAAACTTTCGATTATTTTAGATCTATAACAGATATATACGTATTATGAGGTTTTCCTGTGTTTTCTTTAAAGATTCTCCTATTTCTCGAACGATTCTTCATTTTTTCCAAAACTAAGGTTTTAAAATTCTTTTAAAAAATAGTTTTCCTTCGAGTCTCTTAGTATGATTTCATTCTATTGTGTTTAAGCATTTTTTGAGTCATTCCCTTCTTGTTTAATTCATTTTGAGTAAAAGCCCCAAATTTCTTGGGTACAATGAGTCCAAACTTTGTTTACAATAATGTTTTACCTGTTCTATTGCGACTGCTTTACTCTCGTGAAACACTATGTGATTTTTGCTCTATACTTGCAGTCAGGGTTTCTGATTCTTTGTCGCTTTTGCCTAAGCCATGATTGTCTAGTGATCCCTTTAATTATTTGCTATATTCTGATGCGAATCCCTAATTTCGTGATTAGGGTTCCTAGTTTTTGTTTAACATGTGTTATTCCATTCAAATCAATACTGTTTTGTCATTTTGAATCTTCGAATAAGTGTGGTTAGCGCTTTGTTGATTTTTACACCATATCCTTTACTGATTTTGAGCATCTCCTTAAATATGTGATATTTTCCTTTGAGTAATACTGGTTTCCTGTAATTTGAGGGTTTCCTGACTGATTTTTTAGGATTTGAATCCTCTATTTGTCGCGCCCCCTTTTCCTCTCCTCGTGGAGATCGGGTTCTTGACATTATTGGGACAAACTCCTTTGGAAGGAAGAAGAGTTAAAAGAAGAGTCACCACCTAACGATTTTATGGTGCGTTAGGGCACCTGAGTAGTTAACTCATGAACTAGTTTGCCTTACCAGAGATTGAGTAAGGGCTTGAAGTTATCCTAAGGGGAAGGTGTTAGGCACCCCTCAGGATCCACAACTGTGGGTCCCGGCCAAATGGTTTCGTGAATTCAACCAATAAGCAAATAACGAGCAAGGCTCACATAAGAGGGGATTTCAAACAAGTAGTGGAGTTTTATTGAAAGTTTAAAAGGAATTAGAAGTAAACATTTGAGAAAATATCCTAGGTTTGAAGTAATACGGATCACATCAATGCAATATCTGGTAATCACTCCTCGAAGAAGGGCTACACGTGGTATTAGCGCACCAGTCATCATATCCATATTATACCCTTCCCACCCCGTGAAGGTAATTAAAGCGCATGTTGGTCACAGATTCTATTGCGTGCTATTATCCGTCCCATCTTATCAGTCCTGGAGGAAGTTAGGACTACTATCCTAAAGGGTAGGTACTAGGCAGAACCCCTAGGTTTAAAGGAAAAATCCTAAGCGACAAATAAAACATTTAGGACTGCAAGTATAGGGGACACACAGAAGCAAATATGGGGTTCATGAATTCCTCCAAAAATTGATACACATAACTAGCACGACTCAAACACATAGAGGCCTTTGCATTTTTAGAAACTAAGAAAGGATTTCTAAGTGAGGATACAGTAATGGGACACTCTGATTAATGAGTTTCAGAAGAAATCTTTTTACCAGTTCTAGGCTATGAATTCTGATATGTAATTAACCAAATAATACAAAGAGACAGTTTTCCAATTTTAATAAACTTAATGCCTAAGGCTTGCCTAGGGGGGTTTAACAAATACTCCATTTATCTTGTTTAGATTTAATCATGGTAAAGGAGCGAGTATTTACTAATGTGAATGTAGTGTCCTACAAACAGGATATCTAAATGCATAATGCAAACTTACGCATGCTTTTCTAAATGCTCAAACGTTTTCAGAAATCAGAATCAATTATTATTAGGTCGGAATTCACTTATTAACACATATTTTTGACTCGAAACAGGAAATACATAACCGTAGTTAAGTTGTTAAAACTAGCACACGATTTCTAATGCAAATAGAAGTATGTCCTTAACACATGAATTGTGCATAGGTGACATGAACATGCTGAGAATGAATTCCTAGGGTAACATGATCTCTAGTGCAAATATTGACGATTAATGGTTTTTAACCTAAAACAGGATTTCTAGATATGGTGATCGTGAAGATGCAGAGACAATAACATTATGAAAACCATTTTATAGTTATTTAACTACGAACATGATTTCTAAGTGAGGCATGAGTATGGAAAAGATGTGGGCCTAAAACATCTTTTCTAATGCATACATGGCAAGTATTCCTAAGTATGGTATCTATTACACACATATACAAAATAAATCGTATAGCATGGTTTCTACCCATTGTTATACTAAGCATGCACAACCCCGTCCGTTTTACTATCCAACCCATAACTGTTTTTTACAATTAATTATTACAGACCGGTCTTGCACAAACTCCATAGATAAGGAAATTAAAAAGTTACACTATAGAAGGCCAAATAGTAGGACCAAGTCCTCAGATCCAAAAATTCCATATGCCATGACCTTTTGTAGCCCAGGTGCGTCAGAGTTTCTGAGGATCTCAGAAGACCACAGGCAGTGCTCACACCCAGGTACCCAAGCCAGGAATGAGTAAGTGTGGTGTGGAATGCCAGCCTTGTGTGTCAAAGTTCAATGGGTACTCAAATGGTCCCCAAGACAGTGCTCACACGAAAGGGGCAGAACTTAGAGCTAAGAGTAGTGAGATGTGCCTATAGTTTAGAAAAGAGTTGAGTTTGAAAAGTAGCTTTTGGAAATAACTGTTTTGAAAAATAGCTTCAGAAATCAAGATGAGAGTTTGTTTTATGAAAACTGGTTTGCAGAAGAAAGAAACAGGACAATCAGCATACATGGCTTAGAAAGCAAACACAAACAGGGATAGGGGACTGGGGACAAATAAGTCAAATAGTAGAGGCAGACTTGCACACAAATAGTCCTTAGGCTAGTGCTATATGGTTTAAACAATCATAGCCTAGTTATCACAGAATGTTCATGCCAGGAATCAGATTGAGGGGTGTCAAACAAAGTCACATATTAGGTCCAAGATTAGTGTTTACCTAATAACTAAGTATTAGGGGGTGCATGCTCATAGTGTTGGGAGTCAGGAAGGTTCATGATGGAAACATATAAGAGAAAGCAATAGACATGTTAGACTAAAGGGAAAGGGGAATCATATAAGTAAGTAGACATGCTGAACACATAAAAACATGTTGAGTTCGATGTTATAAACTTAAACTAGAAACATACCGGTTAGAAATAAGAATAGAACATCAAGGTGTAAAGAAGTAGAGCAACAAGACAGTGGTATGCAGAGCAATAGAGCAACAATAAGTTGTTCAGTATTGGCTTTCAGCCGACTGAGTAGCCAGAAGAACAAGAGAATAAATGCAGCAAAGCAAGTGAGAGATCAGAGTAATATGAGTACTGTTTGTGTGTGTATTCGTGTATCTATTGGTTCTATGCTAAAGAGAGCAGGGTGTTTATAATTCTGAAAATGAGTAAAGAAAATAAGGTAAGGAATAATTAGTCTGGAATAATTATGGAAATAATAACCAATCGGTGTCAATTAAAGGCCTGGACTCCCTTTAATTAGGGAGTCAAGCTCAAATGGGCCAATCAGAGTTAAATCAGGGAAAGGAATCAAAATAGAGTGATCTTACCATAACGGGGGGTAGTAAAAGCGTGGAGTGTATAATATGGACCAGGTTCATAACACGTAATTAAGGAAAGTACACAGTGATAGCATATTCACAAAACAAAGTATGGGTTTAATTCTGGAAATTAGTCGAAGGAATCTCGACTGTAATTGAAATCAAAGGGAATCAGGAACAATCAAGGAAAGTGTCACACAATCAAGGGAAACAATTCGAAAAACCATTACAGAACATACAGAATCATAGGTTCGAAGAAAATATTACAGAGTCAGTAAAGGGTATCAGGAACCCTAACCATGAATTAAAGTAAGAAACATAGAGCACACAGATTGGCTAAACATAGCAAACAAGATGGACTAAAACCTAAAAATTTGGGGTTTTCGTAAGAAGTTTTGAATCAAAACGTATTAACAAAGAAAAACATAGAATAACATAAAAGCAGGAGTAAAAGAAATCGGTTTTTGAAAGGGATTTGTGAAACCCTAGTTTTAAAATTAAAAGATCGTTTAAAGATGAAAGTTTTTTAGGGAAAAACATAGATAAGCTTCGTAATACTATAGATCTAAAGTAGATCTTAGACTAAATTGAAAGATATAGGGTTAGGGTTTCGTGGAACCCAGAGAAGTAAGAAGAACCTCAAAGACGGCAGCGGCCTAGGTCGGAACATGTTGTAAACTTACTCAAACAACCGGGGAGGCTGGAAAGTGGCACGGGACCATGGGAGGTGAGTTGGACCACTCCAGATTCGCCATAGAGCCCCAGAGCATCACTGGACTGGTGCAAAGTGGGTGGGTAACCAAGAGGCGATGAGGAGCCATGGTTTCTGGTGAAAGAACCAGTCGGAGAAGATGACCGGATTCCATTAGAAAAGGGAAGCCAAGGAGGCTTCTATAGAGAACTAGAGAGTAACAGACAGAGATAAAGAGAGAGAGTGAGTGTTAGAGAATGAGGGGTCGGAGGGGGGTACTGATTAGGTCTAATTATGGTAACAATGATCTGGACCGTTGATCTCATTTGATCAACGGTTCAGATCAAGTATGGGGTTGGGCCGGGTTATTTGTGAGTTTTGGGTCAGGTGGGTTGGGTTTAAAACTGGTTATAATTTAAATAAATATGGGCTAAACATTAAATACCCAATTAAATAGGATAATTAATTAATAAAATAGCTAATAATTGTGGAAAAATAAATTGAGAAAAAATATATGAAATTAAGGCGATTGACTAAGATATAAAAATTATAAATGATCATTCACTGATTTTAAAGTGGTATAAATGCACATTTGTGCTATAATTGTAAAACTGCTGAAATTAACCAAATGATGCCAATATTGGCTAATTTGTGAAATAATAAAATCCTAGGGGAATTAAATAGGATATAAATAACATGTTGAGAAAAAAAAATGATTTGAAATTATATCATTTATGAATAATTATGGAATATAAAGTATTAAATAAAAAGAAAAATAATTTGATAAACATACGAAAAACTGTGAGAAAATACCAGTTACTGTAAAGAGTGATTTTGAAAGTATATATACAAGTTTAAAAATAATTTTAGGGAAAATTGGGTATCAACAACTGCCCCTCTTTACCCGGAAAGGATGAAAGAGTTGTCGAGTAAAGATATGATGGCATATTTTGACCGGAGGGAAATAGTATGAGAGATTTAGACCGCACCCTGGCTTCTGAGCTGCCTACATATCCCCGGTTGTACATGAATCAGGCCGTATGTGGTTTATGAGTCACCGGCGAAGTATACCGGTGAAGTTTCACAAGGACGGACGTAAGGTGCAAGGTAAGGTGAACAAAATGTCTTACGGGGTAGTTAGGAGAACTGGGGCGGTCTGCTCCTCCTGGCTGCTGTTCTTAGCCGGATTTCCTACGAATGAATAACAAGCATAGATTGTGCGTAATTTAAATATGATGTAGATTCCCATTGGACTATGAATGTTGTCTTTGGACGGTTGAGGATGACGTCCTTAGACCATGATGTCATGGGCCATGAATTGCTTGATGCAAGATTCGCAGGATATGAAATGACGTTCTCGTGCCATGAAGATGGTGCCTCCGAACCATGATGACTTTGAATAATGTTATGCAGAGTGATAAAAGGGATCCGAGGGCCATGAAATGATGTTCTCGAGCCATGAAGGTGGTGCATCTGAACGATGAAGCCTTTGGATAGGTGTGCGATATTTCAGCCCATGAGAAGTGCAATAGTATGATGCTGACAAGACTTAGTTTAGTCTTGTGAATTAAAAATAGCAGAGCTTAGCCTGGAAAGAAACAAAGTAGATAATGACAGAGACAATGGTTGCTTTAAAAGGTAAATGGGAGGCAGCGTTTTAGCCCCCAGAAGGCAGAATGGTAGCCTTATGCAAGAAATAAAAATGCAGATGGAGACAACGTTTAGTCTTGGAAGGCAGAATGATAGCCTTAAGAAATGCGGGAGATAAAATGCAGATGGAGACATCGTTTAGTCTCGAAAGGCAGAATGGTAGCCTTATGCAATGGAGGAAATAAAAATGCAGATGGAGATAGTGCTTAGTCTCGGAAGGTAGAATAATAGCCTTATGCAAGAAATAAAAATGTAGATGGAGACAGTGTTTAGTCTCGGAAGGCAGAATGGTAGCCTTATGCAATGCGGGAAATAAAAATGCAGATGGAGACAATGCTTAGTCTCGGAAGGCAGAATAGTAGCCTTATGCAGTGCGGAAAATAAAAATGCAGATGGAGATAGTGCTTAGTCTCGGAAGGCAGAATAGTAGCCTTATGCAATGCGGGAAATAAAAATGCAGATGGAGACAATGCTTAGTCTCGGAAGGCAGAATAGTAGCCTTATGCAGTGCGGAAAATAAAAATGCAGATGGAGATAGTGCTTAGTCTCGGAAGGCAGAATAGTAGCCTTATGCAATGCGGGAAATAAAAATGTAGATGGAGACAGTGCTTAGTCTCGGAAGGAAGAATAGTAGCCTTATGCAAGATTTAAAGGAAGGACAACAGGAATTCTTAGCTGGCATTTAATTGCGGTAGAGCATTGCAATGATGAGGCATCGTTTGTGCTGATAATAAATGTTGGAGTGTGCGATGAGTTTGAGGAACGATGTCTGTCCTTTGAACGGATAATATGTTTCGTGGCTTTTGTAATTTTGTGCCTGCATCCAAAGAAAGATCGTGAGTTTTTTAAGGGGAAGGTTAGTTCGCATTCCCGCTGTCTCTGCTTGGCTCGTTGGCTTAATCACGATACTGTTCGCATCATTGGGGTAGCGCTTGCTAAACAATCTGTTTCGATAAATATGCTTGATTTTGTAAAAGTATAATATATAAACTAAAATAGTTTTTTTAGATGAACCGATGACATGACGCAGTTCGAGACATTGCAACCTCTCCTGCTGTGGAATTTTTAAGGTCCTCCTCAAAATTCTACCCCAGTTTGTTGGGTGGATACCTCTGACTGCTGCTCGTGCCGTGGCTGGCTAAACTTGCTTCGGAATTTTGAGGGTCTTCCTCAAAATTCTGCCCCAGTTGGCTGGGTGAATGCTTCTAGCCTGCTGCTTGCTTCGGAATTTTGAGGGTCCTCCTCAAAATTCTGCCCCAGTTGGCTGGGTGAATGCTTCTAGCCTGCTGCTTGCTTCGGAATTTTGAGGGTCCTCCTCAAAATTCTGCCCCAGTTTCCAATTATGGGGGGAAAATAGATTTTCATTGAATTGTGACCAAACCCATAGGGTTGCCTATGTATCCCCTCTTAAACAGGAATCAGGTCAGGCGTAGTTCAATTTACATCATTGAGAAAACATGAAGATTACAAATAGTAGCGCTTGACTGCATCTGAATTGATTGGTTTTGGCCAGACTTCTTCATCCATTTCTGCGAGTATGAGTGCTCCTCCTGTCAGCACTCTATGAACCATGTACGGGCCTTGCCAGTTGGGAGAGAACTTCCCCTTGGCTTCATCTTAATGTGAAAAGACTTTCTTTAACACCAGCTTCCCTGGTGCGAATCGTCTCAGCGTGACTTTCTTGTTGAAGGCCCTGGCCATACTGTTTTGATATAGTGGACCATGACAAACTACATTCATTCTTTTTCCGTCTATGAGGGCTAGCTGTTCATAACGGCTCTTTACCCACTCTGCGTCGCTGAGCTCAGCTTCTTGTATAATTCTCAGAGATGGGATCTCCAATTCGGCAAGAATTACAGCCTCTGTACCGTAGACCAGCATATCGAGAGTTGCCCCGGTTGATGTACGGGTTGTGGTGCGATATCCCAATAAGGAAAATGATGACCTCTCGTGCCACTATTTGTGCCTTTCTATCATCTTCCTTAGTATTTTCTTAATATTCTTGTTGGCGGCCTCAACGGTTCCATTCATCTGAGGTCTGTAAGATGTGGAATTCTTGTGTTTGATCTTGAAGGTTTCACACATGGCTTTCATCAGTCACTATTGAGATTAGAACCATTATCGGTGATTATTGATTCTGGGACTCCAAATCGACAAATAAGGCAGTCGCGGACGAAATCGGCCACAACTTTCTTGGTAACTGCTTTGTAGGACGCTGCTTCGACCCATTTAGTAAAGTAATCAATAGTGACCAGAATAAACCTGTGTCCGTTAGAGGCGGCAGGCTCAATTGGTCCAATGACGTCCATTCCCCACGGCGAACGGCCAGGGTGAACATGTTGCATTAAGCTCACTGGGAGGTACCTTTACCATATATCCATGTATCTGACAACGGTGGAATTTCCAGACATACTGGATGCATTCCATTTCCATAGTCATCCAAAAGTAACCAGCTCGGAGTATCTTCTTTGCCAGAACAAAATTGTTCATATGCGGGCCACAAGTCCCATCATGAATCTCCTCTAGCAGCTTGGATGCTTCCTTTGCGTCAACGCACCTTAGCAAACCCAAATCGGGAGTCCTCCTATACAGGATTCCTCCGATATGAAATAAATTCTTAGACAACATTCGAAGCGTGCGTTTTTGAGTGGAATTTGCAAGCTCTGGGTATTCTCCTTTTGCCAAGTATTCCTTGATATCATGGAACCAAGGATTTCCGTCTGCTTCCTCTTCGACATGGGCACAGTAAACTGGCTGACTGTGGATTTTCACTGGAATAGGATCAATGAAGTTCTTGTCTGTATGCTGAATCATAGATGACAAAGTAGCCAAAGCATCGGCAAACTCGTTTTGGATTCTGGGGACATGCTGGAATTCTATCTTTGTGAACCTCTTTCTCAACTCCTGAACGTGATGTAAATAGGGTAATATCTTGGAATTATTGGTTGCCCATTCTCCCTGTACCTGATGTACCAATAAGTCTGAATCACTAATCACTAACAGCTCTTGGACGTTCATGTCAATGGCCATGTTGAGTCTCAAGATGCAAGCTTCGTATTCGACCATATTGTTGGTGCAAGGGAACCTGAGTTTGGCAGATACTGGATAATGATAACCGGTCTCTGATACTAGTACTGCTCCAACACCGACTCCTTTGAAGTTCGATGCTCCATCAAAGAACATCCTCCAACCATCGTAGGATTCTGCAATGTCTTCTCCTACGAATGATACCTCTTCATCAGGAAAATACGTTTTCAGGGGTTCGTATTCTCCGTCTACGGGATTCTCAGCAAGATGGTCAGCCAGAGCTTGTCCTTTAACTGCCTTCCGAGTCATGTAAACAATGTCGAATTCACTCAGCAGGATATGCCACTTGGCTAGGTTGCCAGTGGGCATGGGCTTCTGAAAGATATACTTCAATGGATCCATCCTTAATATGCGATATATTGTGTAGGCACAGAAGTAGTGCCTCAGCTTCTATGAGACCCAGGTCAAAGCAAAACAAATGCGTTTCAATAAAGAATAATGGGCCTTATACGGAGTGAACTTCTTGCTGAGGTAATAAATAACTTGTTCTTTCCTTCCTGTTTCATCATGTTGCCCAAGAACGCAACCGAAAGCCCCATCTAGCACAGCAAGGTAGAGTAACAGAGGTCTATCTGGCTCAGGTGGTACCAGAACCGGCGGTGTTGAGAGGTACTCCTTGATTCTGTTGAAAGCCCTTTGACAATCCTCGGTCCACTTAGTTGGGGCGTCCTTCTTCAGCATCTTGAAGATCGACTCACAGATGACTTTAGATTGTGCTATAAACCGGCTGATGTAATTAAGCCTCCCCAAGAAGCTCATCACATCTTTCTTGTCCTTGGCAGTGGCAACTCTTGAATGGCTTTGACCTTGGATGAATCCAACTCTATTCCCGTCCCAGCAACATCCCAGCAGGAACCCCGAATGCACACTTCGCGGGGTTCAGTTTCAGATTGTATTTTGCTTAACCGATTGAAGATTTCCCCAAATTCTCCATGTGATTAGCAACTTTCTTTGATTTGATAATGACGTCATCCATGTACACCTTGATCTCTTTGTGAATCATGTCATGGAATATGGTGGTCATGGCCCTCATGTAAGTGGCCCCTGCATTCTTTAGACCAAATGGCATCATCTTGTAACAATACACTCCCCACGGTGTGATGAATACCGTCTTCTCAGCATCTTCCGCATCCATCCAAATCTGGTGATAACCAGCGAAGCAATCCACAAAGGAATGCAATTCATGCTTGGCGCAATTGTCAATCAGAATGTGTATGTTTGGGAAGGGAAGTCGTCTTTCGGACTGGCCCGGTTGAGATCCCGGTAGTCGATGCAGACTCTGACCTTCCTGTCCTTCTTCGGCACAAGTACAATGTTATCTAACCATGTCGGATACTCCACTACCCAGAGAACTTGGGCGTTGATCTACTTGATAACCTCTTCTTTGATTTTCAAACTCATGTCGGGTTTGAACTTTCTGAGCTTTTGTTTCACTGGCGGACATGTTGGATTGGTTGGCAGTTTGTGAGCCATAATAGACGTACTTAGACCAGTCATGTCATCATACGACCTTGCAAATACATCCCCATACTCTCTTAGAAACTCTGTGTATTCTTTCTTCTCTGATGGTGACAAATGAGTGCTGATACGAGTTTCCTTGACGTTTTCTTAATCTCCCAGGTTGATAACTTCAGTCTCATCCAGGTTGGACTTGGGTCTGTTCTCAAAGTTCTCAGCTTCCTTGACAATCTCGTCAGGTATGTTGTCTTCATCTGAATCAATGTTTTTTTGCTGCGTTGTCTTATTGCATGTCACAGTTATCGGTTCATCAAGACAAGCAGTAGTAATGTTGTATAAATAAAGTATGAGGAAAAAAATACAGTAAATATCGGATTGCGTAAGAGAAATTTAGAAAGTGCTTTGATAGATTGAATAATTGTTTCGAACATTGAAGATCTTTATTGCAGAAATTAAAAACAAATACAGGAAAATCATTTAGTAAATAAAATAGTAAATAATTCTTGCTTTAGCCTTGCTACCTCGAGGCTCGTCGGGCTTTGGTTGTCTTGATAGACCATTTCTTGATATATGCCCCCTTGATAACAGTCTGTATGGAAGGGCCTTCCTCCTCCTCCCCCTCGAGGATAACACATCATTCCATATCATCATTCTGTAGAAACAAGCTCCTCATTGCTGCAAGTGCTTCTTCTTCATCTGAATCGTAGACGGTGTCAGCTTGCTTGAAAGTCTGCTCAAGATGAGGTATAGGTTCTTCCAAAGGGTAATAGGGACTGCGCCAAGGTGGGACCAGTCGTTGGATTCCTGCCAGGTGTACTCATAACCCAGACCGAAAGTGGTACCATGCTCCTTAAGCTTTATAGGCTTCGTGATCCCTTGGAGGTTTTTACCGAGCCCTTTGCATGGCTCATATCCTCCCAAGTTCAAGATGCTCTCGATCTTGTTATCCCACCGTTTGTCCTTGTCGATGACATTGACCCATTCAATATGGTGATAAGTTCCTCCGCCTATCTTCCTTTTCCCATCAACCATCGGAATAGTTTGACAACTATAAATGGGGTTGCTACCGTCACCATAAATAATCACTTCTTGGTGGTTCCGTTCGAATTTTATCACATGATATAGTGTTGATGCCATGGCCTCAGCAGCATAAATCCAGGGTCATCCCAACAACAAGTTGTAGGATGCCGGAACATCCATCACCTGGAAATTCACTTCGAACCAAGTCGGTCCCATATGTAGACATAGACTGATCTCCCCCATGGTGGACCTCTAAGAACCGTCAAAAGCCTTCACCTTGATCGCCCCATCCTTTATCTCATGTAGCCCTTTACCTAATTTCTTGAGTGTTATCAGCGGACATATATTAAGACTGGAACCTCCGTCGATTAAGATTCTTGTGATGAAATGATCCTC
The DNA here is from genome assembly GCA_005239525.1 of Nicotiana knightiana. NCBI lineage: Eukaryota > Viridiplantae > Streptophyta > Magnoliopsida > Solanales > Solanaceae > Nicotiana > Nicotiana knightiana. The sequence continues at coordinate 21,403 of ML424631.1, forward strand.
GCACTGCACGGTGATGTGCAGTGCTGTGGTAGCTCATCCTCATGAAAAGTGATTTTATGATTCTCCAGTACCTGGCCTACCATATTGGCGATTTCCCCACTGGTGATGTTGCTTGGCACATATGCTTCATGCAATACTTTTAACAAAACATTCCTGTGTGTTTCGGAATTCTGCAGCAGAGAGAGGATGGATATTTGTGCCGGTGTCTTATTCAGCTGGTCGATGACTGAATACTCCTTTGCCTGTATCTTTCTCCAAAGGTCATCAAGACCTGTCTCAATAAAGGGAGGCCGGTTGGCGGCTTGCTTGCTCGACTCGGCTAGATGCTCAGGGGTGTAGAACCTACCAGTTCTAGTCATACCCTGTGCCGCGAAAACTTCCTCAGACCTGGCCTTGCTTTTCCTTCTCTCCTCGGTTGTGTAGTCCCAAGGAATAACATTTGAGTAGAAGGGTAGCATGGTTGACATCGCCACCGGAATGGGTGTATCCACCTTTATTTCAAACGAAATGTGTGTTCGGGGTGGCAAGCTTCCGACCTCGAACGAAGCTGGTGTATTTGCTGGAGATACAAACTCAACTTCAATCGGCACTGGTGACTTTGTCGGTGGCGCTGCTTCAAACTCGAACGACATAGACATATTTACCTCAGAGGCCTCAGATGGCTGAATCTGGACTATGATTGGTTTGAGAGTGACTACGGATTTCTTTGGGTTATCACCTTCTGTGATCAACCCGATTGACCCCTTGGGGTCCCAATCATCTTCTATTTTAATCATATGGAAGCCTCTACGCTTATGGTCTGGCAGAGGATTGTCGCAAATGTTTGGAGCGGGGTCTTTTGCCACATAATCTTATTGTCAATGAGAGCCTGTATTTTGTCCTTTAGAGAGAGGCATTCCTCGATGGTGTGCCCTTTCATGCCAGAATGGTGTGCACATGATTTGTTTGGGTTAACCCACTGAGAGGGATTCTCAGGGGTGGAATCAGGGATAGGTGTAACATAACCAGCGGCTTTGAGTTTTTTATATAACTGGTCAATGGGCTCGGCTATGGCAGTATATTGCTTTGGAGGACGACGATTAAAATTTGGACGAGGTCTAGGGAAGTTTTGATGTGCAGTAGGGGATTGGTAATGAGATGGCTGGGAATTATAGGTGTGGTAGACATGAGCGGGTTGTGGATATTTGGGTGAAGCAGGTTGATATGTGGGTGGTAGAGTTTGGTAGGAAGGTGGTGGAGTTTGGTAATTTGGCGATAGAGCTTTGTAATTTGGCGAGGGATGATATGTGAGTGGAGGTGTTGGATAGGTTTGGTACTAGAGTGGGGACTTGGTTCTTTGTGCAACCATTACGGCTCCCACATATCTCTTTTTAGACACACAACCGGTACTGTAGAGCCTTGTTAGTGGCTTGCAAGGCTTCAAAATTCGTAACCATACCACTTTTAATACCTTCTTCAATTCTCTCACACAATTTGATGATGTCAGAAAACTTGCGGCTCTCAACCATCATTAACTGTTCATAATACTGCGGATCTTGAGCTCGGACAAAGAATTTGTTCATCTGTTCTTCTTCTAGAGCAGGTCTGACTTTAGCGGCTTCGGACCTCCAGCGGGTAGCATACTCGCGAAAGGTTTTTGTAGGCTTCTTCTTCAAATTCTGAATGTAATCTGGTGCGTTCTCTGTGTTGAACCTAAACCTGTCCATGAAATCAGACGCCATGCCTACCCAGTTTGACCATTTATTGGGGTCTTGGCCGATGTACCAATACAATGCATCTCTCTTCAAACTCCTCATGAACAGCTTCATGCGGATTCTTTCATCCTTTCCCACGCCGACCAATTTGTCACAGTAGGTCCTCAGATGGACTCTCGGATCACCAGTACTGTCAAACATTTTAAACTTTGGAGGTTTGTACCCCTCGGGCAGTTCGACATCAGGTTGGATACAAAGGTCTTCATAGTTCAACCCTTCGATCCCTTTGGTCCCCTCAACACCTTGAACTCGGCTGGTCAGTTTCTTAAGCTCTTCGGCCAGGTTCCTGATAAGTAAATCATTTTCGTCAGACTCGGACGCCTGTGGGATAGGCGGGGTGGAATGGGTCATAGTTTCCACATAAATAGGATTGTTATAGGCGTGAAAATGGTCTTTTGTGGGGTTTTGAGGTTCTGGAATGAGCAGTGGGGTGTTATTAGAAGTGTGGCAAGCATTGTACTGTGTCGGGAGGATTTGGTTCTTTGGGGGAGTGGTGTGCTGTCTTGGGATATTCTGTGGAGGTGTGGGGTTTTGAGAATTTGGAAGGTTGACGTCAGGGACGTTGAGGGAAAATTATAAGCTGTCCAGATTCCGGACCTGATCTAGTTCTTCCTGAAACTTCAGCAATTTTTGTTCAAGTGACGACATGTTCTCATGCAGGACCTGAATACCTTGGCCATCAGTGGCCTCTACCCTTTCAATCACATTCTCCTTTCTGATGCCGCTGGACTCTTCTATCTTACTTTTGCCTTTGTTTTTGTACTTAGGAGGTAGGGGAGGAGTAGGTGGAGGGCCCTTGGATCTGGTGCAATAGGCTGATGATGCCAGAATGTGCGAACTAACCTTTGGGGAGGGGAGTAAGAAAAAAAAATAGAAACAAAAGGTAACCAAGTCAGTGAGGATTATGAAAAGAGTATTGCAGTATTTAAACACATAATGCGGAAATGAAAGCGTGTCCTAAGTTGGGGACCTCTTTGTGCCTGAGGTAGGCCTAGCGACAAATTGATTTGGAGAACTTAAGATGCTAAATGTCTCATTTTATTGATAAGAGAAATAGACGAATCCTAAAATGACAGATGAAAAATAAAATCACTAATGGTTGTTGGCCTTATTACATTGTTGGAGAAATAAAGACATCCCTATCTACTTTGTCCCAGAAGGACCTTCCCCAGATTCGGCATTCCTGCTTTCTTCTAACAGCCTTCCCAGCTCGCGAAGTCCCAGCAACAGATAAGTTCTGGCTAAATATCCCCATGCAGCTCCCTCATCCTTTTGACAATCTTCAACCCTTTTGATGAACTTTTCTTCTAAGTCGATTATACCTCGTTCCAAATATCCCAGCCTTTTGTTGGTTCTAATAGCCATGTCCTTCCATTCCTCGATCAGTCTTTTGTGGGACTCATGTATCTTGTGGTAATCATCTTCGTTCTCCCGGATCCTTTTACACAACTGGTTGGACTTGACTTGTGCTTCAGCCCTTTCATCTACAACCCTGTGACCTCGGACATACCCTGGCTTGCTCTGACCACCTAGATCTTCTTTTAACCAACCCGGATAGAAAGAGGTATAACCGACGTGATACCTGTCTGGCTCGATGGTGTCTTTCTCTAGTATAACCTTGCAGTGCCATAGGTGCTGAGCTTGGCACCTGTGAGGACTGTCATTGTTTTGAAAGTCGGCTCGGAGATGGCTCATCTTCTCGACCCTAGGGATAACTTGTTTCCTTCCTGCCTGCCTCATAACTCAAAGATGGACGTAATGGTAGGTCCCTCCGAGACCAATCAATACCAGAAATGATACGTCCTGGGATCGAATGATGAACTCATCTGTTGGAAACCATTCGAACATCCACTGAATCCATTCTACAGTCAGGGTATCAAAGAGCTTGACACATCTTTCGGCGTCCTCAGGTTGAGCGAACATGTCAGGGATATAGTTCATTCTCTTTGGGTGATGGAAAGTGATGTGGTGATCCCACATTTGGCGGTGGATGTCCTGTCGATATTCCCCTTTTTGCAGATGTTTTACAAGCTAGAGTTAAAGTAACAGACTGCAACCTTCGAAATGTTTTGCCCCTTTTTGACATTTTTCTAAAGCCCGGTACATATCTGCAATGATTATGGGCACAATGCTGAAATATTGCCTATTTAACCCTTCCATTACGGTCTTAGTTACCATAGCTAACTTGGTATGGATCCTTTCTTTCTTCATCAGGAACACGATCAATCCCAAAAAGCAGACCATAAACACGAACGCTCAGCGATGGACGTGTCCCAGAGAGGTGATAGCAAACTCGTCATGGTAGGTATGGTATGATTTGTTGTAGCCATACCGTTCGTACATGTAATCAAAAGGAATGTACGAATCCTCCAGAAATATCAACTCCACGTCCTTTTTCAGACCCATCATTTTGAGGCACTTCTGCCTGTGCGGTTCTCAGGCATCAGCAAACCCGGTGTTTCCCACACTAGGTTAGCCAACCCTCCTATATCTTCTATCAATGGTGCCATTTCGATGCTCCCAAAGTGGAACACAGACCTTTCGCGATCCCAGAATAAGGTAGCAGCCTCTACTATCATTTTGTTAGGCTGGATTTCCAGAAGTGATGATAGATTAACCAAATGTTTCCTGACGATAGAGTTGTCGCTAGAGAGTAAATCCTCCCACCAACTCAGAAATTTCGGGTGATGTTAGAGACCATTCTGAATCTGGGGACTTCGTGCCTCATTTTTTTTTAAAACAAATAGGTTAGGCCCTTACCCCCACTGGACTCGACTATTTAACGTCAATAATTAGCAAGAAGCATTTAGTTCTCCAAATAAATGCATAGAACGTGAAGGCGTCTGTTTGGGTTCAGGGAAACCCGATGGACTTTTGGATAAAACTATCTTAAAAGCTATCATGCAGACAACACTTTAGCTTTGACTAGTTTTGACCATGATTCATGGAACAGTTCAACAGAGTAAGGTTTCTATGTGGTTTTAGACTGGTAACTTCGAGCGGACAACTCAAAGGGGAAAGGCACGGAAACGTCGACTGCACCGCTGATCGACTGGTTTTACCGCTAATAAGACTTTCTGAATTTAGGGGGTAATAATATAGGAAGAGTGCAACTACTCATCAAGCGTTGCTACAGTATTTTGTTTGGCACGAGTGGAGTATGAATGTTGAGCATGATTTATGCAATAAGTATTTAAAACAAGTTGTCACGTATTTGCACGTTAAAGAAAGCGGTAAAAAATAGTAATAATGATTTAAAGCAGTTACAAAAATGAAACGAAGAGACATGTCAGTTACGTTTTTGAAAAATAAATACTCGAAGTAAAAAATTAATTTGCATGCAAAGGGAATAGGAAAGGGTGCAAGTATTTAAAAATAAAGGCATAAATTCACGAAACAATTTGAAATGGTAAAAGCCTATAATCCCCAGCACGGTATCCATGCTGTCGCGCCCCCTTTTCCTCTCCTCATGGAGATCGGGTTATTGACATTTTTGGGACAAACTCCTTTGGAAGGAAGAAGAGTTAAAGGAAGAGTCTCCACCTAACGATTTTATGGTGCGTTAGGGCACCTGAGTAGTTAACTCATGAACAAGTTTTCATTACCAAAGATTGAGTAAGGGCTTGAAGTTATCCTAAGGGGAAGGTGTTAGGAACCCCTCAGGATCCACAACTGTGGGTCCCGGCCAAATGGTTTAGTGAATTCAAACAATAAGCAAATAACGAGCAAGGCTCACATAAGAGGGGGTTTCAAACAAGTAGTGGAGTTTTATTGAAAGTTTAAAAGGAATTAGAAGTAAACATTTGAGTAAATATCCTAGGTTTGAAGTAATACGCATCACACCAATGCAATACCCGGTAATCAATCCTCGAATAGGGGCTACACGTGGTATTAGTGCACCGGTCATCATATCCATATTCTACCCTTCCCACCCCGTGAAGGTAATTAAAGGGTATGTTGGTCATGGATTCTATTGCATGCTATTACTCGTCCCATCTTATCAGTCCTGGAGTAAGTTAGGACTACTATCCTAAAGGGTAGGTATTAGGCAGAACCCCTAGGTTTAAAGGACAAATTCTAAGCGACAAATAAAACATTTAGGACTGCAAGTATAGGGGACACACAGAAGCAGATATGGGGTTCATGAATTCCTCCACAAATTGATACACATAACTAGCACGACTCAAACATATAGAGTTCTTTGCATTTTTAGAACCTAAGGCAGGATGTCTAAGTGAGGATACAGTAATGGGACAGTCTGATTACTGAGTTTCAGAAGAAATGTTTTTACCAGTTCTAGGCTATGAATTCTGATATGTAATTAATCAAATAATACAAAGAGACAGTTTTCCAGTTTTAATAAACTTAATGCCTAAGGCTTGCCTAGGCGTGTTTAATAAATACTCCAGTTATCCTGTTTAGACTTAATCATGGTAAAGGAGCGAGTATTTACTAATGCAAATGCAGTGTCCTACAAATAGGATATCTAAATGCATGATGCAAACCTATGCATGCTTTTCTAAATGCACAAACATTTTCAGAAATCAGAATCTATTATTAATAGGGAGGAATTCACTTCTTAACAAATCTTTTTGACTCGAAACAGGAAATACATAAGCGTAATTAAGTTGTTAAACCTAGCACATGATTTCTAATGCAAATAGCAGCATGCCCTTAACACATGAATTGTGCATAGGTAACATGAGCATGCTGAGAATGAATTCCTAGGGTAACATGTTCTCTAATGCAAATATTGACGATTCATGTTTTTTTAACCTAAAATAGGATTTCTAGATATGGTGTTCGTGAAGATGCAGAAACAGTAACATTATGACAACCATTTTATAGTTATTTTACTACAAACATGATTTCTAAGTGAGGCATGAGTATGGAAAAGATGTGGGACTAAAACATGTTTTCTACTGCATACATGGAAAGTATTCCTAAGCATGGTAGCTATTACGCACATACAAAATAAATCCTATAGCATGGTTTCTACCCATAGTTATACTAAGCAGGCACAACTCTGCCCGTTTCACTATCCAGCCCAAACTATTTTTTACAATTAATTATTACAAACCAGTCTTGCACAAACTCCATAGATAAGGAATTTAAGAAGTTAAACTATAGAAGGCCTAACAGTAGGCCCTAGTCCTCAGATCCAACAATGCCATATTCCATGACCTTTTGTAGCCCAGGTGCGTCAGAGTTCCTTAGGATCTCATAAGACCACATGCAGTGCTCACACCCAGGTACCCTAGTCAGGAATGAGTAAGTGCATTGTGGAATGCCAGCCTTGTGTGTCAAAGTTCAATGGGTACTCAAATGGTCCCCAAGGAAGTGCTCACACGAAGGGGGCAGAACTTAGAGCTAAGAGTAGTGAGATGTGCCTATAGTTTAAAAAAGAGTTGAGTTTGAAAAGTAGCTTTTGGAAATAACTGTTTTGAAAAATAGCTTCAGAAATCAAGATGAGAGTTTGTTTTATGAAAACTGGTTTGCAGAAGAAAGAAATAGGACAATCAGCATACATGGCTTAGGAAGCAAACACAAACAGGGACTGGGGACAAATAAGTCACATAGTAGAGGCAGACTTACACACAAATAGTCCTTAGGCTAGTGTTATATGGTTTAAACAATCACAGCCTAGTTATCACAGAATGTTCATGCCAGGAATCAGATTGAGGGGTGTCAAAAAGAGTCACATATTAGGTCCAGGATTAGGGTTTACCTAATAACTAAGTATTAGGGGGTGCATGCTCATAGTGTTGGGAGTCAGGCAGGTTCATGATGGAAACATATAAGAGAAAGCAATAGACATGTTAGACTAAAGGGAAAGGGGAATCACATAAGCAAGTAGACATGTTGAACACAGAAAAACATGTTGAGTTGGATGCTATAAACTTAAACTAGAAACATACCAGTTAGGAATAAGAATAGAACATCAAGGTGCAGAGTAGTAGAGCAACATGACAGTGGTATGCAGAGAAATAGAGCAACAATAAGTTGTTCAGTCTTGGCTTTCAGCTGACTGAGTAACCAGAAGAACAAGAGACTATATGCAGCAAATCTAGTGAGAGTTCAGAGCAATATGATTACTGTTTGTGTGTGTGTTCGTGTATCTATTGGTTCTATGCTAAAGAGAGTAGGGTGTTTATAATTCTGAAAACGAGTAAAGAAAATAAGGTAAGGAATAATTAGTCTGACATAACTATGGAAATAATAACCAATCAGTGTAAATTAAAGGCATGGACTCCCTTTAATTAGGGAGTCAAGCTCAAACGGTCCAATCAGAGTTAAATTAGGGGAAATAATCAAAATAGAGTGATCTTACCATAACGGGGAGGGGGTGGCGTAGTAAAAACGTGGAGTGTATAATATGGACCAGGTTCATAACACGTAATTAAGGAAAGTACACATTGATAGCATATTCACAAAACATAGTATGGGTTTAATTCTGGAAATTAGTCTAGGGAATCTAGACTGTAATTGATATCACAGGGAATCAGGCACAATAAAGGAAAGTGTCACACAATCAAGGGAAATAATTCGAAAAACCAGTACAAAACTTACAGAATCATAGGTTCGAAGAAAATATTATAGAGTCAGTAGAGGGTATCAGGAACCCTAACCATGAATTAAAGTAAGAAACATAGAGCACACAGATTGGCTAAGAATAGCAAACAAGACGGACTAAAAACCTAAAAAATTGGGGGTTTTCGTAAGAAGTTTTGAATCAAAATGTCTTAACAAAGAAAAACAATAGAATAACATCAAAGCAGAAGTAAAAGAAATCGGTTTTTGAAAGGGATTTGTGAAACCCTAGTTTTAAAATTGAAAGATCGTTTAAAGATGAAAGTTTTTTAGGGAAAAACATAGAGAAGCTTCGTAATACTATAGATCTAAAGTAGATCTTAGAATAAATTGAAAGATATAGATTTAGGGTTTCATGGAACCTAGAGAAGTAAGAAGAACCTCAAAGACGACACCGGTCTAGGTCGGAACAGGTTGTAAACTTACTCAAACGGCCGGGGAGACCGGAAAGTGGCACGGGACCATGGGAGGTGAGTTGGACCGCTCCAGGTTCGCTTGAGAGCCCCAGAGCATCACTGCACTGGTGCAAAGTGGGTGGGTAACCAAGAGGCGATGAGGAGCCATGGTTTCTGGTGAGAGAACTAGTCGGAGAAGATGACCGGACTCCATTGGATAAGGGAATCCAAGGAGGCTTCTAGAGAGAACTAGAGAGTAACAGAAAGAGATAGAGAGAGCGTGTTAGAGAATGAGGGGTCAGAGGGGAGTAGTGATTAGGTTTAATTATGGTAACAATGATCTGGACCGTTGACCTCATTTGATCAACGGTTCAGATCAAGTGTGGGTTTGGGTCGGGTTATTTATGGGTTTTGGGTCAGGTGGGTTGGGTTTAAAACTTGTTATAATTTAAATAAAAATGGGCTAAACGGTAAATACCCAATTAAATAGGATAATTAATTAATAAATAGCTAATAATTGTGTAATAATAAATTGAGACCAAATAAATGAAATTAAGGAGATTGACTAAGATATAAAAATTATAAATGATCATTCACTGATTTTAAAATGGTGTAAATGCACATTTGTGCTATAATTGCAAAACTGCTGATATTAACCATATGATGCCAATATTGGCTAATTTGTGAATTAATAAAATCCTAGGGGAATTAAATAGGATATAAATAACATGTTGATCAAAAAAATGATTTGAAATTATATCATTTATGAATAATTATGGAATATAAAGTATTAAACAAACAGAAAAAAATTTGATAAAAATACGAAAAACTGTGAGAAAATACCAGTTACTGTAAGGAGTGATTTTGAAAGTATATATACAAGTTTAAAAATAATTTGAGGGAAAATTGGGTATCAACACTCTTGCCTTATTTCCGCGAATGAACATGCTGTCAAATTGACTTTCCTTAATTAGGATATTCGGAATCTAGCTCTAGTCACATGCTCTATACTTTTACTACTACATATATTTTAAATTCATCTTTTCAATGATTTCTTTCCTTATTTTTTTTTACTGTTTATTACCGTTTGGACATTGACTCCTTAATTGAAGGGAGTACTTGCCTTGATTATATGTTGATTGATTCTGAGTCCCTATAATTACAGCTGAAATATTAGTTTACCTTATTTGACTACCTGTTTTCAAACTATAAATACTTTGGTCTTTCATTAGCATAAAAGACGAACTCACTGGTTCAATAACTCTCTCTCAAATTATTTTTAAACT
>ML424631.1:31628-97735 GCA_005239525.1 Nicotiana knightiana
AGACGAACTCACTGGTTCAATAACTCTCTCTCACAACTAAAACTTTCTACTCTCTTCTCTGTGCTACTTGTCACTGTTCTAATTTAGCCGGCTGCAAGCCGAGGCTAACTATTGTGCTCCTATTCTACTTTGTGTTTATTGTCTTATTCATTTCACTGGTATGTTCTGATTTTAATCCCAGTTCCTAAACCAACATGTTTATTTTGCTGCTTCAATTCATTATGTTTCGTATATGCTTCTATATATTGTTTTGTTGTTGGACATGTAATTAAAATCTGGGGCTTCATCTAGCATGTTAAGTTATTCTTTACTTTCATAATCAGCATGTCTTTATGTATTTGAAACCTGTTTCTATGTGACTCTCATTATCCCTATGTCTGCACACTAGCTTTGGTTAGGGCATGCCTTTATTAGTATACTTTAAGCTATTTGATACTGTTATGTCTAGTCTAAACCCATACTATGATGTATCCCAATTCCATGAACCCCCTTAGGAACTTCTGATTCTGCATCCATGTCTACTTATGCATGTTACATGTTCACTACTATGTGCCTTGTATGTCCCCAATCCCTCACTACCCTGTTTGTGATTGCTGAACTTGTATTAGTACGCTGCTCTAATCCTAAGATGTGGATGTGTTTATTCTGACTGCATTACTCTTTTCTCAAACTGTTTACTAAATAAAAATCCTTTTTGAAAAACACTTTTTTTTTTGTAAAAACCAGTCTTTTTTGTGTAAATTATTTACTCAAAGCTTTTCAAAACTATGTCAAGCACTCTCACTCTACTCCTAGACCTTTAAGTTTTGCCCCCTCAGTGTGAGCACTGCTTTGGGAACCTCGAGCTCCCTCTGAACTCTGACACACTGAGGTTGGCACTTCCACACTACACTTGTTCAATTCTTGGTTTCTAAGTCTAGGTGTAAGCACTGCTCGGGATCCTTGAGATCCTTAGGGAACTTTGATGCACCTAGACTCTGATTTGTCTATGGAACTGAGGCATATGAGGCCATTGGAGGATTTTTTTTGGGAAATTTGGGCCTAATTGAAGGCTCCATATAGAGTAGCTTCTTTATTTTTATATTTCTATAATTCATTCGTTGGCCTGTAATAATTTGTAAAAAACTCTTGGGGAATGGATAGTAAAAAAGGGAAAGGGTAACTATGCATGCTATAGATCTAAAAGGGTAGAAACCATGCTCTTAGGTTTACATTTCCTATGTGCGCAATAGAAAAGTCATGTTTTGGTTAACATGTGCAAAGTATATCATGCATTAGAAATAATGGTCTTTAGGATTTTTATAAACATTGTTTCAGCACTTTACTACAATACTGTTATATCACTTAGGAAAATTCTGTTCAGTAATAACAATGGAAAAACTACTATTGTGTGATTCTATCTATGCAAACATAATCTGAATCTTGCCTTAAAACAAGTGTGTTAACAAAAATGTGCCATCACGCTTACCATGTTACACATAGAAATCATGTTCTAGGTAAACAATTAATAAACCTGTCACTTTTGCATATCCTGAAGGCATGTCAAACCATTGCAATGTTTTGTGCATTTAGAGACCTTGTTCAGGCTTTTGATCCTGCACCATTCTGAATCTTCGTGCATTAGATATCATGTCCTTAGGATTGCATCTCACTCGTTTAGGCACACCTAGCCTAATTACTGATAAAAAAAATTACATTCAATTCTCGTAATCAACTGATAACAAGTCTGTATTCTGAACACGTAGGACAGCATGTTCTAGGTAATCCAATGTTGAACAACTCGCTTCTAAGTGACGCTGGTAATTGGTACATACTATCTCACACCTAGACAAGCCTTAGGTGATTAATTCGTCTAAGACTGAGAATCTACCTTCCTGTATATGTTGCTCAATGCTTAAAAGGATTCAAATCAGTAGGTAAATTTATTAGGATCCCTTTCTGAGTAATAAACATTGGCATTCATATCTGTCTATATTCTGAACTCACTTAGGTGCCATGTCTTAGGATTCTGAATTTAAATACAGCCCTTAACTGTGTTTGAGTCGTGATGTCTAACTGTATTACTTGTGGAGGTAAACTTGAGCCTTTACTTGCTTTTTCTATGTTCCTATTAACTGCAGTACTATATGATTTTGCCTGTCGTCCTAGAGCTTTACCTTTTAAACCTGAGGGTTTTCTTAGTACCTCCCTCTTAGGATATTAGCCCTAACCTCCTCCGGGACTGATAGGAAGGGGCGGGTAACAACACGCAATAGAGTTTGTGACCAACACACGCTTTAATTACCTTCACGGGGTGAGAAAGGGTAGAATATGGATATGATGACCGGTGCGCTAATACCACGTGTAGCCCCTCTTTGAGGAGTGATTACCGGGTATTGTACTGATGTGATCCATATTATTATAAACCTATGATACCCTTTACATTCTTAGATTGTAATCTTTTTAAAATATAACCTTCTTTACTTTTTTTTTAAAACATATGCATGCTTAAGACTTAAATCCCCTCTTGTTTGAGCATTATTCGTTTGTTTGCTAAGCTATACAAATTCACAAAAGCTGTTTGGCCGGGAACCACACTTGTGGATCCTGAGGGGTGCCTAACATCTTCCCCTTAGGATAATTTCAAGCCCTTACCCTATCTTTGGTTAACAACGTAGTTGTAAATGAACCCCACTTGGGGTCCTAACGCACCTTTAAAAATCGTTAGGTGGCGACTCTCAAAAACGCAAACCCCTTTCCTAAAAGGAAAGAGTTGTCCCAACCGAATGTCATAAACCCGATCTCCGCGAGGAAAGAGAGAGCGCGACATACATAAACCCCAAATCTAGTGTGTGTTTCACGTGACTTGACCTTATAACTTCAAATCAATTAATAATAATAAATATATTATAAATCGCGGGTGCATTTCACGTGACGCGATTCACAATATGTGCAAAAACAAGTGTCCGACATCGCGAGTTGTTCACATAAATTCCATAAATATTAAAGTTGTTTAATTAATTATTCAAAAAAGTTTGAAAGTTAAAAATGCATAAAGGGTTCTAAAACATGTAGTAAATCTGATAATTATGTCAATTATTAATAGTTTAGCGACCGTGCTAAACTAAGGGAACTCGGGAGTGCCTCACACCTCCTCCGGATTAATAGAATTCCTTACCCGGTCTTCTGTGTTCGCATACCATAAATAAGAGTCAATTTCCTCGATTTGGGATTTAAAATAAACCGGTGACATGGGACACCATAAATTATTCCAAGTGGTGACTCTGAATTAAATAAATAATTCCATTTTGATTAATATCACTTTAATTGAAAAAACTCCCTATCCCCTTCAGGAAAAAGGAGGTGTGACAAGCTTAATTTAGTTCATCTCGTGAGGTTGATTTTTAATCGATAGAGGAGTTTCTACTAAACGCTTGAACTATTAATTGAGTGAATTTGAGAGACTCACTTGAACATTACAAGTGAATTAACTAGATTTAAACCCCATACAAGTATCTTGCACCTATCCTATCAAAATCCTATTTTCTCCCACTGATAACCTTCTTTGCTTGCTTCTTGTTCGATTATCATTAGTCAATAAATGTTGATTCATAGTTAATTGTAGTTTTTAATCACATATTACTCAATTGTTGATCATCTTGGATAACAATCAAGCTCTAAACTACAAAAATATATTGCTTAACTCCAATCATTGTGGATACGATATTATATTATACTATATTCGACTAGCGAGAATATTTAAGTGTGTGTTTTGTGCTTGTCAAATTTTGGCATCATTGCCAGTGATTGGCAATTAATAGTGTTTGAAATAGTTTGTGGTGCTAATTTAGTAATTTTTATTTTTATTTTAGTTTTCTCTTATTACATTTGGTGTTCTTTAAGGAAGGAATTTCTACCACACGAACCAGAAATCGAGAAACAACCGCGACAGCTGAGGAAGGACAGAAATCTACCTAAGAATATAGAGAAAGTTGGGCAATTCTTAACCAAGGAAATTATTATTGGAGATGATGATAATGTTGATTTGGCTGCGAGAGAGGCAGCCCAACAAAGAGAAAAAGCTGGTAGGGATGCGGAGGAAGCAGCAACTAGAGATGCCCAGTTTATCTATGAAGAAGAGAGGGCTCGAAGAATTGCTCACAATCAACCTTNAGCTGTACAAGGAAGGGACTGGGTCACGTAATACTCATATATATATACAAGCATATCATACCAAAATCAAAAGCAGCTACGGATCAAGTGGAGCATGCCAACTCTCGATGATCAAGGATCCTAAGAAGGGGGACCGTCAGTTTGCCTACCTGCACCTGCGAGCATGAAACGCAGGCCCCGGGAAATAGGGCGTCAGTACGAATAATGTACTGAGTATGTAAGGCATAAAAAATCAGTACACAAAAGACATAGATGAACCATGGAATAAAGAATTCCGCCTGTAAGTCTAAATGACTTGTAAATACTGAAACATTTATAATGTCATGCACATGCATATAAATGTCATTTCATGCATGGATATAGGTGTACATAACATCATCAAGCCTCTGAGGGCATCCCATCAAATCATCTCTGTCACTGTGGGCAAAATCATCAACATATACCAGCTGATTAGGTGGTGATTCTTATACAACGCCGTATCCTTTTTCTATATCCCATATACGTATATACGCATATATAACATCATCTGGTCATAGTTCAATGTACATGAATGAAATGCATGATAAGTACGTCAGTAAAATCTCTTGGAATATCATAATACCCTTATGCCTTTAAACAATATCATGAAGTAAACTTTTTTCAACTTACATATTTTTTCGAGACCCATGAACAGATGATAGAATAATAGGACACGTGGGGAATCAAGAACATAAGCATCTCTAGCATTTCTATAAATAGAATCATTTATGAAAATTGTGCATTTGCTCGTTTCGTTTGTATCATATGGATCATGCCAAAAAAGAAAGAAGGGATAGACTTAACATACCTGAGCCGGACCTCTAGACAATCCTTCTAACACACGCCAATCGCGACGAAACACGTAACAACGAGATCGAAATAGGGAAAAATTCATATGAAATACCCGAAGCAATAACGCTGCTATGCAAAGATAATCTTGGCTGAAACTTTTCCTTAAGAACTTAGCAATAACGTTGCTATTTGGAAATTCATGTTTGTTGAAACTCTTTCTAAAGAGATAAGAAATAACATTTCTATGTAAGGAATCTTGGCTGAAACTCTTAGAAATAATGTTACTTTCCTTCAAATCCTTTCTTAAGAGATTATAAATGTTATCCTTACTTTTAGGTAGTCCCCACATAAATAAGTTTGGTGTCACATAACTTTTCCAAGTGTGAAACCTTTAAGTTTCTTTCAATAGTCATAAATTGAGAAAGGGGGTGCTGCCACGTTGGGGAGGGGTTAAGCTTATACTAAGTTAATTAATTAATTACCCATTAATTTTAATTAACTTGTTAATTTCCTCCATTAACCAATAATCCTCATAAATAATAATTATCTCAAATTTCTTAAAATACTACTCACTTTTAATACACTTTACGTACCCTGCTATCATGTTCATGGGGTACCTTGTATGGCATTAGTCCATAAATATCGGGTATTACAGCTCAAACCGTATTTTATCCCAAATCGACAACCTTCAACGGAACTCATTTTCTTTGATTCGTTTACCCTTTATCCTTCACGGAACTTACTTTTCGTTTGTTATAAGTAGCATAAATGCGTGTAATCTCAAGATAATCTCATCCCAGAGTCTACGTCGATAACTTATGACGAAATTTTTACGTACGAAATGCGGCATATAACATCCTTCTCCCCTTAGAAACATTCGTCCTCGAATGTTTAACTCCCCGGGATCTATATAAACTTTGGCAGAGTCGCCTTTGGATCAATAATACGACCAACTCTTCATGTAGAAACTCAATAATTTAACTCCACATAGGACCACAATCATCAATAACGACAATGGCCTCACACGACCAATGACAATAACTAACACAAGAATCCATACACGTACCTTAAGGTTGTAATGTCTTAGTCGGACCCTTCTCTGGAAGAGGAAATAAATGAGGATATCTAGACTTCATGTCTTCTTCGGCCTCCCAAGTCATTTCTTCCATAATTTTGTTTCTCCAATGTACTTTCACCGAAGCTACGTCTTTAGTCCTCAATCTCTGAACCTATGTATCGAGTATAGCAATGGGAGTTTCTTCATATGACAGCTGCTCTGTGACCTGAACGTCGTCAACTGACACGATTATGGAAGGATCTTTGATACATTTATGGAGCATAGACACATGAAAGACTGGATGTACAGACTCTAAATCCGAAGGCAAGTCTAACTCATATGCTACATGGCCTACCTTGTGTATGATCCTATATGGCCCAATGTATCGAGGGCTAATTTTTCCCTTCTTACCGAACCTCATAACGCCTTTCATCGGTGATACCTTTAGGAATACCCAATCGTCAACCTGAAACTCCAAGTCTCGCCGTCGATTATCCAGAAAAGACTTCTGACGGCTTTGAGATGCTAATAGACTTTCCTGTATAAGCTTAATTTTCTTGATTGCCTGTTGTACCAATTGATGTCCTACTAACGTAGTTTCCCCAACATCGAACCACCCTATAGGTGACCTACACTTCCATCCATAAAGAGCTTTCTATGGAGCCATCTAAATGTTGGAATGGTAGTTATTAGTATATGCGAACTCAATAAGCGGCAGATGATCATCCCAACTACCCTTGAAGTCTATCACACAAGCCCGTAACATATACTCAAGTGTTTGATTAGTACTAAGACTTACCTAAGTCCCCAATACTTTTTGGAAGGACTTCCATAAGTTAGCTATAAATTGAGCTCATATATCCGAGATAATAGATACAGGGACACCATGCAGTCGTACTATTTCCAAAATATAAAGCCTTGCATAATCTTCTGCGGAATATGTAGTCTTAACGGGCAGAAAATGGGCTGATTTTGTAAGCCTATCAACAATCACCCATATAGAATCGAACTTACGTTGTGTACGAGGTAAGCCTACGATGAAATCCATATTAATTAATTCCCATTTCCAAGTTGGAATCTCCATAGCCTGCAATAATCCACTGGGCTTTTGATGCTCAATCTTAACCTGCTGACAGTTAGGGCACTGAGCAACAAACTCCGCTATATCCTTTTTCATTCCATCCTAACAATATACTTCCCTGATATCATGATACATCTTTGTTGCTCCTGGATGGATAGAATAACGAGAATAATGAGTTTCTCCCATAACCTATCGACGCAGCCCTGCAACATTAGGGACACATAATCGTCCTCGATATCTGAGGACCCCATCTTCTGTAATCTCAAATGGTGTCTTCTCCTTATGAAGGGTGGTATCCCTATAATGAACTAACACGGGATCCTCGTACTGGCATTCCTTCACTTTAGTTACTAAAGAGGATGTTGTTGTATCCTGAATAGTAATTCTAATATCACCTGAGTCTAGTAACTGAACTCCAAGACTAGCTAACTGATGAATCTCATGGGCTATTCCCATCTTCTCTGGCTGTAAATATGACAGGCTACCCATAGATCTACGATTGAGGGTGTCAGCTACCACGTTCACCTTCCCTGGATGGTATAAAATATCAACGTCATAATCTTTAAGTAGCTCCAACCATTTCCTTTGACGTAAATTCAATTCCTTTTACTTGAAGATATACTGGAGGTTCTTATAATCCGTATAGATATCAAAATGAATTCCATACAAATAGTGCCTCCACATCTGTAGTGCATGAATCAATGCGGCTAACTCTAAATCGTGGGTCGGGTAATTCTTCTCGTGCTTTCATAGTTGTCTAGAAGCATACGCTACAACCTTACCATGCTGCATCAGCACAAAACCCAATCCAACGCCTGAAGCATCAAAATAGATAACATAACCATCGATCCCTTCTGGGAGCGTTAGAATCGGTGCTGAAATTAATATGTCCTTCAATGCCTTAAAAATCCGTTCGCAAGCATCATTCCATTGAAACTTCGCTCCCTTAAGAGTCAACTTTGTCATAGGTGCTGAAAGGGAAGAAAATCTCTCTACAAATCTCCTGTAATAACCTGCCAAACCGAGAAAGGTACGAACCTCCGTCGGTGTCATGGGTCTAGGCCAAGTCTTTACTGCTTCAATCTTTTATGTAGCAACCCCGATACCTTCACCCGAAAGGATATTCCCAAAGAAAGTTACAGAGTCCAACCAGAATTCACATTTAGAGAATTTTGCATACAACTACTCTTTTTATAGAACTCTGAGCACAGTACGCAAATGATCTGCATGCTCACCCTCTGAACGAGAATATACAAATATATTGTCAATAAATACAATTACGAAAATATCTAAAAAGGGTCTGAACACACGGTTCATCAAGTCCATTAATATTGATGGGGCATTGGTCAAATCGAACGACATAACACGAAACTCAAAGTGCCTATATCTAGTCTTGAATGTTGTCTTCGGAATATCTTTCTCCTTAATTGCTAGTGTTTTGCACTAATTGTTTGTTTTGTGCCTTGTAGGTGTGATTTCGAGCTATGTAGATGTTATGGAATGAATTAGAGCTATTTGGAGCTTTGAAGTCTGAGTAAAAGCACAAGGGAATAAGTCGGGATCGTGTTCGGGGGTCGAGGACCAAGTCTTGATGTCAAAATCAAAGCAAAATCCGTACTTTAAGAAATTTGCACTAATGCGACATGCAACAGTGTATTTTTGGCTGCCTGACAGAAGTTGAGCTCTCTAGATTCGTGTAATTTTTACGGAGCCAATGTGCTATTTCTTCTAGGAGAAGGTGGTTTCATCTGGGCCCGGCCCTACTGGTATAAATAAATGGAAAAACATTATTTTCTTGACTTTTGAGACATCTAAGACCTAAGGAAGCTAAGGAGGAGTGGGAGGAGAAAAAGCATAAGGATTTCATCATTCCTTCCTCACTCAAAGACCTGAGTTTTGGATTAAGTTTATGTTTTTCTTTAACTTAAACATATTTGTGATGAACTACTCAATATCTATGGAATAGTTCTCTTTAGGGTTTGATAGATTTGGTGTATTGATATTTATTTGTGGATTATAACTCTAATTTATGTATTGAATCGTTTTGGATGTTTTAATTGTTGCATCTATATTCACTTGTTCAAGTAATCGAGATAGGCATAACTTGTGATATCCTTGCATTGTATTTATTGGTTGAATTCAGTAATTCTTCTTAGTAATCGAAAGAGGCTAGTTGAATTGGTGATTAAACCTAGTTAAGAGGATAATCGAGAGAGGTTCTCCTAAAGATCAATCCACTACCAATTCTTGCATATCTTCACCGAGCTTAATTTAGTTCATCTCGTGAGGTTGAGACTTAATCGAGAGAGGAGTTTCTATTAAACATTTGAACTAATGATTGAGTGAATTCAAGAGACTCACTTGAACATTAGAAGTGAATTAACTAGAGTTAAATCCCTGACAAGTATCTTGCATCTATACTATCAAAACCCCATTCTCCCACTAATAACCTTCTTTGCTTGCTTCTTGTTCGATTATCATTAGTCAATAAATGTTGATTCATAGTTAATTGTAGTTTTTAATCACATATTTCTCAATTGTTGATCATCTTGGATATTAATCAAGTTGTAAACTGCAAAAATATTATTTAACACCAATCCCTGTGGATACGATATTATATTATACTATATTCGACTAGCGAGCATATTTAAGTGTTTTGTTTTTTGCGCTCGTCAAATTTTGGCACCGTTTCCAGGGATTTGCAATCAAAGGTGTTTGAAATAGTTTGTCGTGATAATTCATAAATTTTTCTTTTTATTTTATTCTTCTCTTTTTACATTTGGTGTTCTTTAACTGTGCACATGCTACAGGTTAGATTGGTGCATGACTCGATCTTCAAGGAAGAAATTGCTACCATACAAACTAGAAATCAAGAACAACTGCGACAGTTGTGGAAGGACAGAAATCTCTCTGAGATTATAGAGAAGGTTGGGCAATACTTAACCAAGGAAATTATGTCTTGAGTAATTTTTGTATGGTTGGACTCGTTATTGAATGGGTGTTCGAATTTTGTGAGTTTTATTAGATTCTGAGTCATGGGCTCGGGGTTGACTTTTTTTAAAGAACCTAGGTTTATCATATAGAATTGATTCATATTTCTTGTGTTGATTGTATTAAGTTGTTTGTATCTAGATTCGAGTCGTAGAGAACAGTTCGTGAGGAATGGGCTTTGTGGAGTAGGGATTTGCACGATTTGAGGTAAGTGACACTTCAAAACATGGTTTTTAGGGTATGAATCCCTGAAATACGTGTTATATGGTTGGTGTTAAGGTGACGCACATGCTAGGTGATGGGCGTGTGGGCATGCACCGTAGTAAATATGACTCGATCGATTCCGTGGAACTTTGTAGTCATCTAGTCTTGTTATTATTCATGTATTCTCCATGTGTTAGAGAAATTGAGTTGTGATTCATGTTAGAAAGCATGTTTATGATATATGTTGGTATTGTTGGGACCCACCGAGGTCGTTTGTTATTGATTTATTTGCTGGATTTTCAATTATGTACTCAGTCACATCTATCGTTTGCATATCATATCTAAGTCTCCATTGCCATTTATTGTTACATCATATTATCATTGTTTGTGTGATGAGTGAATGGGAGTACTGAGTGACTGGGAGTACTGAGTGACTAGGGTACTGAGTGATTGCACGTGGTTAATGAGATTGAATACTCCGAGAGTATGTACATGACTTTATCACTATGTTGCATTATAGTTGACATGCATAATTCACATGTAGATATTGAGATGAGTCACACCTGTCATATTTTATCTGTGTAGAACTTAAATTGTTAAAATTTAAGGCATGTCTATATTATGTACCTATCAGAGCTCGTCACTGCTTTCAGCCCAAGGTTAGTCTTGTTACTTATTGAGAACATTGTGTTGGTTGTACTCATACTACACATTGTTTTTCGTGTGCAGATCCAGGTACTTCTAGGCACAATGATTGCTAGATTTGGAGCTTCATATGTTTGGAGACTATTGAGGTAGCTGCCTTAGAGTCCACATACCTCGACTCTCCTTCTTTTCAGTTTATTAGTAGTGCTCTATCATTTTAGATAGTTCTTTTAGCAGTTAGACTGTATTTTCATTGGATGCTCATGTACTTAGTGACACCCAAATTTTGGGGAATTAGTATTGAGTCACGGTATTTTCCTTATTAGTCATTTATGAGAGTTATTACTGTTAAACTTACTTTGTCTTGTTTTCTATTTAAAATGTGTAGTTATTCATGGTTGTTGGCTTTCCTAGGCGCCATCACGACGTGTTGAGTTTTGGTTCACGACAAGTTGGTATCAGATCCTAGATTTCATAGGTCTCACAAGTCATGAGCAGGTTTATTAGAGTCTTGCGTATCGGTACGGAGACATTTGTACTTATCTTTTATAGGTTGTCGAACCATTAGGAAAACCTCACTTTCTTGTATTCTTATCGTGCATATTTTTTGATTCAGAAAGTTAAACTTCTGCTATTCTATTCTCTCGCAGATGGTGAGGACACGTGCTACTGGATCGGGCAGACGACCACTAGTACCACTAGCTAGGGCCACGAAAGGCCAGGTCCATGGTAGAGGCAGAGGTGCAACTCGTATCGAAGCTAAAGCAGCACCTATAGATCCACCAGTTGCTTCAGCTCAGGAGGAAATCCTAGTTGTGGTTGAGCCGGTGGGACCAGCTCGGGCACCAGCTATGCCCATTGTGATTCTAGGCCTTTGGGAGGCTTTGACCCAGATATTGACTGTATGCACTAGTCTTGCTCATGCGGTATCAGTTCAGGCCGCACCAGCCACTTCTCAAGCCGGGGGAGGTGCTCAGACTCCCGTCGCCCGTACTCCATAGTAGGTGGTGCAGGGACTTCAGACACCGGGGTTACTACCAGCCCAACCTGTTGCAGCTGCTTAGGCCCAGATGGGTCCATTAATGAGTGACGATGAGCACAAGAGGCTAGAGCAGTTTGGGAGGATCAAGCCTCCATCATTCAGTGGGGCTGAGTTTGAGGATGTTCAGGACTTCTTAGACAAGTGCCAGCGGATTCTTCGCACGGCAGGTATTCTGAAGACTAGTGGGGTCTAATTCACTACTTTTCAGCTGTCGAGGGAAGCCTTCATATGGTGGGAGGCTTAGGAGTTTAGCAGGCCAGTCGGTGCTGCACCAGTTATGTGGCACGAGTTCTTCGTTATCTTATTAGAGAAGTTTGTTCCACAAACTTGCAGTGAGGAGTTGTGTAGGAAGTTTGAGCAGCTATGCCAGGAGGGTATGTTGGTGACCCAATACGAGATGTGATTTTCAGAGGTGGCTCGTCACGCGATCTGGTTAGTTCTCATAGAGAGGGAGGGGATAAGGATGTTCATTGATGGCCTCAACTATGGACTGCGCTTTATCATGACTTGGGAGATTATCTCGGGTTCTAGGTTCGATGAGGTGGTTGCTATTTCTAGGCGGCTAGAGAAGCTCTGTATTCAGGAGCACAAAGCAAGGGAGGCCAAGAGGCCTCGTGGTTTTGGTGGTTTTAGCGGTGTTTCTTCTGGAGGGAAGTCCCACTACAACATGGGTGGTCCTTATAGGCCCGCTCAGATGGCTCGTCCCGTTCATCATGGTGCATCAACTAGCCATGGTTCTTGCAGTGCTTGTCTGGGTCAGTCATCTCTCAATTCCCTCTCAGCTCTAAGTTCATCCCGTGCTCCATCAATTTAGGGTTAATCTGCTCCAGGTTTTACTAGTAGCTATTCTGTTTCTCGAGGTTCGATTCAGTCCCCAACACCATTGGGGAGGTGCTTTGAGTGCGAGGAGTTTGGACATGTGTGAAGGCAGTGTCCCCATTGTTTTGGAGGTCTAGTTCTGCAGAGGGGTCATGCTATAACTTCTGTGCAAATAACTTCACCACCCGCCCAGCTAGCTCAGGTGGGGCTCAGGAAGCTAGGGGTCACCCTAGAGGGGGAGGCCGATCAAGTGGCAGTCAGGCTCGGCGCTATGTTTTCCCTTCCAGACTAGAGGTCGATGCCTTAGATGTAGTGATCACAGGTATTGTCTCGTATGCCACATGGATGCTTCTATATTATTTGACTCTGGTTCCACTTATTCGTATGTATCATCATATTTTGCTTGTTATTTGGATATGCCCCGTGATTACTTAGTTTCACCTGTTAATGCATCTACATCGGTGGGCAACTCTATTATTGTGGACCGTGTGTACCGGTCGTTTGTGGTGACTATTAGGGGATTGGAGACTAGAGTTGATATCTTATTGCTTAGTATGGTTGATTTCGACGTGATTTTGGGTATGGCTTGGTTGTCCCCATGTCATGCTATTCTGGATTTTCACACTAAGACCATGACGTTGGTGATGATGGGGTTACCTAGGATCAAGTGGACAGGTTCTCCAGACTATGTTCCCACCAGGGTGATTTAATATCTGAAGGCCCAAATGATGGTTGGTAAGGGGTGTTTGTCATAGTTGGACATTATGAGAGATGCTGGTGATGATACTCCTACTATTGATTATGTTTCGGTAATACAATAATTTTCAGATGTGTTTCCTGTAGAACTATGTGGCATGCCACCCGACAGGGATATTGATATTTGTATAGACTTGGAGTCGGGCACTCAGCCCATTTCTAGTCTTCCGTATTGTATGCCACCAACAAAGTTGAAAGAATTGAAATTCCAGCTTCAGGAACTTCTTGATAAGGGTTTCACTAGGCCTAGTTGTCGCCTTAGGGTGAACCAGTTCTATTTGTAAAGAAAGATGGTATTGTGAAGATGTGCATTGACTATAGACAGCTAAACAAAGTTACAATTAAGAACAATCATCCTTTTCCCCGTACTGATTACTTATTTGACCAGCTTCAAGAAGCGAAAGTGTTCTCTATGATCGATTTGAGGTTGGGGTATCACCAGCTAATGATTCGGTGCTCGGATATTCTAAAGACGGTATTTGGGACCCGCTATGGTCACTATGAGTTCCTTGTGATGTCTTTTGGGCTAACCAATGACCCAGTAGCCATTCATGAATCTGATGAACAATGTATTCCAGCCATATCTTGATTTGTTTGTCATAGTATTTATTGATGATATTCTGATATACTCACATATCTAGGAGGAGCATGCACAACATCTGAGGATTGTACTACAGAGGTTGAGGGAGGAGAAGCTTTATGCCAAGCTCTCCAAGTGTGAGTTTTGGCTCATTTCAGTGGCGTTCTTGGGGCACGTGGTCTCCACTGAAGGGATCAAGGTGGATCCAAAAAAGATTGAGGCGGTTCAGATTTCGCACAGATCGTCTTCACCTACTGAGATTCAAAGTTTACTCGGCTTTGTCGGATATCATTGTACTTCGTTGAGGGTTTCACGTTCATTACAGTGCCTTTTGACCAGGTTGACCCAGAAGGGTGCACCATTCAGATGGCCAGATGAGTGTGAGGAGAGCTTTTAGAAGTCAAGACTGCCTTGACCACATCTTTATTTCTAGTTTTGCCTTCAAAGTCGGGTTCTTATACAGTGTATTGTGATGCTTCTTGGATTGGTATTGGGTGTGTCTTGATGCAGGAGGGTAGAGTGATTGCTTATCCTTCATGCCAGTTGAAGCCTCATGAGAAGAACTACCTTGTTCATTATTTGGAGTTGGCAGCCATCGTTCATACATTGAAGATTTTGAGGCATTATCTCTACATTGTATCAAGTAAGGTATTATGGATCATTGGAGTCTTCAGCACTTGTTCAAACAAAAGGATCTAAATTTGAGGCAGCGGAAATGGTTAGAGCTGCTAAAGGACTATTATATAACCAATTTGTATCATCCAAGGAAGTCCAATATGGTGGTCGATGCCTTGAGTAGGAAGGCGGTGAGTATGGGTAGCCATGCATTTATTCCGGTTGGTAACAGACCGCTTGCACCATATGTATAGGCATTGGCCAATCACTTCGTGCGTTTAGATATTTCAAAGCCTAGTCGGGTTCTAGCTTGTGTGGTTTCTCGGTCTTCCTTATATGATCGCATCAGTGTGACGACCCCCATTTGTTTGTCCTTAAGCACATGGTTCAGCGCGGTGATGCCAAGGAGGTTTCTATTGGGGATGATGGGGTAGTACGCATGTAGGGTCGGATTTATATGCCCAATGTGGATGGGTTACATGAGTTGATTCTTGAGAAGGCCCACAGTTCGCAGTATTCTATTCATCTGGGTGCCACAAAGATGTACCAGCACTTGAGGAAGCACTATTAGTGGAGGAGGATGAAGAAAGACTTGGTGGAGTTTGTAGCTTGGTGCTTAAATGTCAATAGGTGAAGTACGAGCATTAGAGGCCAGGTGATTTGCTTCAGAGGCTTGAGATTCCACAGTGGAAATGGGAGTGTATCACCAAGGATTTCATAGTTGGGTGGACCCGCTGACTAGGTCTGGGCACTTCATTCCAGTTGGGACTACCTATTCTTCGGAGCGTTTGGTTGAGATCTATATCCGCAAGGTTGTTCACCTACACGGTGTGCCAGTGTCTATTTTAGATTGGGGAAAATAATATACATCATAGTTTTGGAGAGCAGTGCAACGAGAGTTAGGCACGCGGGTTGAGTTGAGTACAACATTCCACCCTGAGACATACGGACAGTCCCAGCGCACTATTCAGATATTGGAGGATATTCTACGCGCTTGAGTCATGGATTTCCAGGGTTCTTAGGATCAGTTTCTTCCGCCTACAGATTTTTCCTATAACAACAGATACCAATTAAGTATTCAAATGGCTCCATATGCGGCATTGAATGGGAGACGGTGTCAGTCTCCAGTTGGTTGGTTTGAGCCAGGTGAGGCTAGGCTATTGGGTACTGACTTGGTTCTTTCGAAAAGGTTAAGTTGATTCAGGATCGACTTCGTATGACACAGTCTAGAAAGAAGATTTACGCCAATCGGAAGGTTCGTGATGTTGCCTGCATGGTGGGGGAGAAGGTGTTGCTGAGAGATTCTCCCATTAAGGGTGTTATGAGGATTGGGAAGAAGGGAAAGTTGAGCCCTCGATACATTAGGCCGTTTGAGGTGCTTGAGCGGATTGGAGAGTGGCTTGCAAGATTGCGTTGCTGCCTAGTCTATCGATTGTCCATCCAGTGTTTCATGTTTCCATTCTCTGGAAGTATTTCAGTTATCCGTCTCATGTTTTAGACATCAGCACGGTCCAGTTACATGGGGATTTGACTTATGATGTGGAGCCGGTGGCCATTTTGAATCGGCAAGTTCGGAATTGAGGTCAAAGAACGTAACTTCAGTGAAGGTGCAATGGAGAGGGCAGTCAGACGAGGAGGCTACTTGGGAGATCGAGCGGGAGATGCGGAGCAGATATCCATGCCTATTTAAGACTTCAGGTATGATTCTAGAACCGTTCGAGGATAAAATTTTGTTTAAGATGGGGAAAATGAAACGACCCGGCTGGTCATTTTGAGTATTGTTGCCACGTTCCCCCATTTATTGCTTATTCTGTGTTAGTTTGTTGTTATGTGACTTGCCGAGGTAGTTGGCTTGGTTCCGGGGATGTTTCAGAATGAACTGTGTAAATGATTTCAGAATGGATTTTTGATGGTTCTGAACGCTCCGTATGGTGATTCTGGACGTAGGAGTGTGTTTGGATATTGATTTGGAGGTCCATGGGTAATTTTGGTTTGAATTGCCGAAAGCTGGAAAAGTTAAAGTTTGGAGAGTTGAGAAGTTTGACCGAGAGTTGACTTTATGGTTACCATGATCGGATTTTTGTTCCAGGAGTTGGAATAGGTATGTTGTATCATTTATGACTTGTGTGCAAAATTTGAGGTCCATCGAAGTGGATTTGATAGGTTTCGGCATTGATTGTAGAAGTTGGAAATTCATTAGTTTCATTAGGCTTGAATTGGGGTGCAATTTATGTTTTTGATGTTGTTTGATGTGATTTAAGGCCTCGACTAAGTTCGTATGATGTTTTAGGACTTGGTTGTATGTTTGGTTGAGGTCCCGGGGGCCTCGGATGGATTTCGAATGGTTAACGGATTGAAAGTGGACTTAGAAGAATTTCTGATACTGCTAATATCTTGTGCCATCACACCTGCAGAGGATTGGTCACAGGTGCACGACCGTAGAAATGAGCCTAGAGTCGTAGGTGCGGTCTAGTGGAAGTTGGTAAGTGGTCGCAAGTGCGAAGAAGGTTTCCGCATCTGTGAGCCCGTAGATGTGGAGTTTGGTAAAGGTGGTTGGAGATCACAGTAGCGGAGAGGAATGTGCAGGCGCGTGAGAGCTGAAGCGAAGGATGTGCAGAAGAGGTCTCGAAGGTGCGAGGGGTGGGCCACAGGTGCGGCTCGTCAGGTCCTTAAGTGGATTCTGTAGAAGCGGACTTTTTTCCACAGAAGCAGAGCCGCAGGTGCGGTTGGGGAGCCCTCGGGTGAGAAAATTCCTGGGCAGAATATAAAACTGAGGGTTAGAGTTATTTCTTCATTCTTGGACTTTAGGAGCTCGCATTGAGGCAATTGTTAAAGGGGCTTTCACTAGATTTCAAGAGGTAAGAAACTTTTGGTCATTTTTATTCATTAATATTGAATACCCATTGAATTTTTCACGTAGATAATGTGTTTTTAAGGTACAATTTGGAGAATTTTGGACTAGGGATTAGAGAGTAAGAATTGGGGATTTGGGTGATGATTTGAGATCGAAATTGAGTAATTTTGGTATGGTTGGACTCGTTATTGAATTGATGTTTGGATTTTGTGAATTTTGGCGGATTCGGGGATGTGGGCCCGGGGTTGAATTTTTGACTTTTGTTAAAGAACCTAGGTTTATCATATGGAATTAATTCCAATAGCTTGTGTTGATTGTATTAAGTTGTTTGTGGCTAGATTCAAGTCGTTCGGAGGCCGATTCGCGAGGCAAGGGCTTGTTGGGGTATGGATTTGCACGCTTTGAGGTAAGTAACACTTCGAAACTTGGTTTTGAGGGTATGAATCCCTAAAATACGTGTTATGTGATTGGTATTGAGGTGTCGCACATGCTAGGTGACAGGTAAGTGGGCATGCACCGTAGTAAATGTGACTCGATTGATTCTATGGAACTGCGTAGTCATCTAATCTTGTTATTATTCATGTATTCTCCATGTGTTAGAGAAATTGAGTTGTGATTCATGTTAGAAATCATGTTTCAGCTATATGGTTGTACCGTTGGGACCCATCTAGGTAGTTTGTTATTTTATTATTTGGTTAATTTGCAATTATGTACTCAGTCACATCTATCATTTGCATATCATATCTCGATCTCCGTTGTCGTTTATTTTTACATCATATTATTATTTTTGGGCTAATTGTCATCAAATTTGTGTGCCCGAGAGGCTGAAAAGATTGATGACTGAGTGAAGCCGAGGTCCTGATTTTGAGTTATATTTATGGGATCGAGATGCACGCCACAGCAGGATTTATTGATTCATGGCATGATTGACTTATATTAGCGCTTGGGCAGGATCCGCCCCTCCAGAGTCTGATATACCAATAGTGAGCGTAGGTACCTACTGAGTGCGAGTGTCGACTGCAAGTGCCAAGCGTGAGTGCCGAGTGATTGAGAGTGCTGAGGGGTTGGGAGTACTGAGTGATTGCGCGTGCTGAGTGAGATTAAATACTCCGAGAGCATGTATATGACTTTATCATTGTGTTTCATTACAGTTGGCATGCATATTTTACATGTAGATATAGAGATGTGACATTCCTCATATCAGTCACACTTGGCATATTTTATCCATGTAGAACTTGAATTTTTAAACTTGAGGGATGTCTATATTTCTAAACTGTTAAAACTGCATTTGGATTGTACTTGTCTAAGCTCGTCATTGCTTTCAGCCCAAGGTTAATCGTGTTACTTATTGAGTACATTGCGTCGGTTGTACTCATACTATACTCTGCATTTCGTGCGCAGATCCAGGTACTTCTGGGCACGACGGTTGCTAGCTTTGGAGCTTCATCTGTTTGGAGACTATGGAGGTAGCTGCCTTGGCGTCCGCATACCTCAACTCTCCTTTTTTTCAGTTTATTAGTACTACTCTATCTTTCTAGACAATTATTTGGCAGAATAGCCTGTTAGACACTTCTACTTATCCCGCTTTGTCATCTCGGACCCGATACTCTACAAAGTTTCATCTAGACACTCGTAGTTGTCACACCTCCTTTTTCCCGATAGGGTGGGATATGAGAGTTTTTTTCCAATTTAAGTGACATAATCGAATTTGGGATTATTTATTTAATTTTCAGAGTCGCCACCCGGATTTTTTACGGTGTTCCGAGACACCATTTATTTATTTTAAAATCCCAAATCGAGGAAATTTTGACTCCGTTAAAATTTTGTGAACCAGAAGACCGGGTAAGGAATTATGTTAACCAGAGAGAAAGTATTAGGCATTCCCGGGTTCCGTGGTTCTAGCACGGTCACTTAATGATTCATACTTGGCTTATTTGATCTAATTACTCATTTTAGGACCTATATGTATCTATCCTTTACCGCTTTTAGTTACTTGATTTATCTAAAGGATTACCTTAATGCGAGTTACGCGTACATATACTCATTTAGTTTGGTGTGTCGAAAATCATTTCATGCGTACATGTACACAATTCACGACATTTGATTTATTTAAGAAAAATAGTCAAAGTCGCGCGAGCACGTACTTTGGATTTGTTTTAAAATCGACATCACGTCATGCGAACATATACGTAATCACGATAATAGTTTAAAATCCGCGCCTAAATTATTTCCTACGAATATTCATAAGTTGTTTAATGTTCCTAAGGTTTAAGACTAAATGATCGTGGAAATAATTTACATCCACACTATCCCATTAACTCACATTAGTTTCTTCACATACCAGTACTAACTTGTGTCCAGTATGTGAATTCAAAACACTCATCTAAATTAGAACAACTGAAAGATACTCATCTAAAGAAACTAAGTTTAAGCTTCCACTACACATTTTCCATAGAAGACACAGGTCGTCTTGAATCGAATCATGAGATGTGGAAATCAGTATTAGAAATTACAGAGAGAATTCACAGTTTCACAATGAACTTAAATTCTTTTTTTTTAAGTAGTACAGCAAATATGACTGCAAATCAGTTCATAGCACCATTTTTAGCGCAAATATTCAACAAATCGGGCCATGAAAATAATATTCTTGCATCTAAGGAGAAATATGAATACATGAGTAGTAAAAAAACTTACTTATTGAAAGCAAGGTAATGGTACAAAGAACCAAATAACGGCCAGAAATGAGTCAGAATGGGCTTCAGTAGAGACGAGCAACATAATCAGCAAACGAACAGCAAATTTAACACAAGACTTCAACTTTCGGAAGAATCCCCTCAGAATCCATTTTTGATATTTCTGTAAATTTGTTCTATTGTTAAAAATGGAGGTTCAGATCCTAAAGTAAGTGCAATTTTGAGCATTCTCAAACAGATCCGGAAATGGGCAAAGACCAACGAACAGAACATCAGTTGGAATCGACGGACATTTCCGGCGAAGCTCACCAGCAATAGAGGTGAAACAAAAAAAATAGAGAGAACGAGAGGGATTTGGAGAAAGGTGGTCGTTCCTATCTCTGTTGGGGTGGGTGGCCGACTTGGCTCGCCGGATTCCGAAAATAGAGAGACGATGGCTTAAGGATTGATGATGGCCGACTTGGCTCTCCGGATTCCGGCAAAAGTGAGACGATGGCCGAGTTGGCCGTTCCTGTCTCTATTATGTCTGTTATTTTTAGCTTAAGGAGGTGATTTTGTTGGGTTTTTGAGATGTTTCGTGGTCGATTTTTATGGCTTTTGGGGTTGAGGTTTGGGCTGTAATGGGGTGTTTATGACTGATCCTTGAATGAGAAGGAGGCTCTACCTTTTTTGGTATTAATCCCCTGTTTTTTCTTTCCCCTACTTTCCCGTGTTATCTCTTTCTATTCTCTACGCTTTTGAGTGTTGATGTGAAGCTGGTATGCTGTTTCAAAATAGAAGAAAAAGCAGCCAGGTCTAAGGTTCTTTTTGCTGCTGCTAAGTTAGGAGAATGAAGAAGAAGAGGTAAGGGAGGGGGTGGTCAGCACCGCTTTTGGTGTAGGGGAAGGGGTCCAATTTTTGTCTCTAGGGATATCCCTTTTCCAAAAATAGCAAGGTCTTTATAAGATTAGGGTGTTTAGGGTTTTTTTATGTGAAGAGAGGGTATTGGGCTGGTTTTGATTTGGGCTGGGGCAGATATGGGGATTTTTGGGCCAAGCGTATGGGCTGAAACGGGTATAGGAAGGAAACGGACTGTTGAAGTCGGCCCAATTTCATTAAAACTAAGCAGCCTGCTTTTGTGCTTAGCCACCAATTAATTAACCTAACAATGCAAAGCTAAGAATTGCAAAATTAACCTATTAAATGATTTATCTAACAATTGATTAAATTAATTATTTAATTTAAAAATGCGTGTAAAAATTAATAAAGTATTTTTTGTTGTGATTTTTCATGATTTACGATATTCCTAAGATGCATGAACAATGCGACTAAATGCAAAAACAAATAAACAAAAAGTTCCTAAAATTCATAAAAACAATAAAAATTATTGTTGAATTATTTTTAGGAGTAGTTTCTTATGCGGGCAAAAAATAGGTGCTCACAGTTGCCCCTCTTTGCTCGGAAACACGAAGAGTTTTCGGGAAAAGACAAAGTGTGCAGTTATGAACAACTTTTACCCATTCAAATACTCCATGCGAAGCGTTTTTTAAAAAGTTTGACCGAACCTTGCTTCGGAGATTGCTTACATATCCTTGGCTATAAAGGAATCAGGTTAGTGTAGTTCTGGAAGTTTTGGTAGCTGGGACTACCGGGAAGCTGTGATTTCTTTGTTGTTGTTGCTACTGTTACTGTTGCTGAGCTCCTTATTACACCAAAGTAACAAAATAAAAAAGACTAAATAAGCCTATCGGCTACGAGATACAAGATTCCTATCAGTAAAGTCTAAGCTCGGTCTTGAGTCTTGGCCAGTCCTTTCGCTGACTCTGACCTGAATCTTGATGTTTGTTAGATGTATGTGCTAGTTCAATCTTCTTCAGCTTTTGGATCAAAACGGGACATGCATAGCTTGCGGCTTCAATCTTATCTTGAGCAGTCCAATCTTTTCCGCTTCTGTACTTTGGTTTTGGCCTTCTCTTTTTATTCTTTTCTTTTATTATGGATCGAAACTTCTTCTTTTGGTCGTCTCGAATCCATTGTCCTAAATTGCAATCTGTGCAAAATCAAGAACAAACGAACGAAATTTTATGCCTCAGTTTTCACTAGGATAATTTCGTGAGTTATTGTAATAAAATCTATACTACTTTATTATTGAGAGTAATGAAAGGCCGGGAATGGTGTACTCGGAGTGAATGTAGACTAGGGAGTGGATACCCTATGTCTAAAAGTGACATCAACTAGGGATTGAAGACCCTATGTTGACAAGATCGGCAGGTTATGCTGTCGTCAGAAAGATAGCCAAGTTATGTCGGCATCAGGAGAGAATCAACAGGTTATGCTGCTGACAGAAAATGTTCACCAGGTTATGCTAGTGCTGGGAAGAAATCAATAGGTTATGTTGTTGTTAGGAAAGGATCACCAGATTATGCCAGCGTCTAGGAAGGAACAACAGGTTATGTTGTTGCCAAGAGAAGATTACCAGGTTATGCTGGTGTTGAGAAAAGATCAATAGGTTATGATGTTTCCAAGAGAAAATCACCAGGTTATGCTGGTGTCGAGAAAAAATCAACAGGTTATGATGTTGCCGAAAGAAGATCACCAGGTTATGCCGGTGTAGGGAAAAGATCAACAGGTTATGCTGTTGCCGAAAGAAGATCACCAGGTTATGCCGGTATTGGGAGAAAATCAACATGTTATGCTGTTGTCAAGAAAAGATCACCAGGTTATGCTGGTGTCTGGAAAGGAAAAGAGATCACCAGGTTATGCCAGTGTTTTACAAAAGGTCAACAGGTTATGCTGTTGTCAGGAAAAGATTACCAGGTTATGCTGGTGTCTGGAAAGGAAAAGAGATCACCAGGTTATGCCAGTGTTTTACAAAAGGTCAACAGGTTATGCTGTTGTCAGGAAAAGATTACCAGGTTATGCTGGTGTCTGGAAAGGTCAACAGGTTATGATATTTCCAGGAAAAAGATCACCAGGTTATGCTGGCGTCAAGAAAAAGATAACCAGGTTATGCTGGCGTCTGGGAAAGATCAACAGGTTATGTTGTTGTCAGGAAAAAATCACCAGGTCATGCTGGCGTCAACTAGGGAATAGGACCCCTATGTTGGAAAAGGTGTAGCTAGGGATTGGAGGCCCTATACTACTTTAGGTTTTCAACATCATTTCTTCTTCTTCTTCTTCTTCTTTTTTCTTATTTCATTTTATTTTCAGAGAATGAGTAAATGCAGGAAAGAATTTTTAGAGGAGACTTCCCTTTTTTGGAATTGCCTCTGCAGAGCTGCTTCTGGCCCTTGTGTAATTTCTTCTTGGTTGCACCTGCTTCTTGCAATTTTGCCTTTGGGTTACACTTGTTCCCTTCAAACAAAGAACAATTGTCAGTTTGAAATGGTGGTTGGATTTGTGGCCTCTGATTATTTCAACCTGTTTGATCTCGACTGGCCCTTTTGACGAAGATCTCAACCGCTTGCTTGCTTGTTGGGGATTGGCTTCATCTCTAACCCCGGGGACCTTCGCTTTTCCATATTTTTCCATGGCGATCGGTCACATGGGACCTAGAATTTATGACTTTATTTTGCCTCTATAAGTCTTTAACTTTTGACTTGTTTTTCCTTTGGACTTTCGGAGCATTGGGAAAATTTTGGCTCCTTAAATTTTACTGCAATGGCTAGTTGCGTGGGACTTAACCTCTTCGAACTTATTTTGCCTTTATTGGCCTTTCATTTCTGACTTTTCTTCCAACTTTAACTTTAGAGCATTTGGAGTATTTTGGCTTTCCAAACTTTGCCGAGATGGTTAGCCACGTGGGACTCAACCTTTCAACTTCATCCGCCTTTATAGGCACTTCAATTTGATTTTCTCCTTTCAAGGGTTTTGAGTTTGAATCATCGGCCGCTATGTCCAGTCGAGGTCGACTAGATGCCCCTGACGAGGCTGGGTCCCCGTTTGCATACTAGCCCTTATCAAATGAGAACCCTCTAAATTAGTCTTGACATCCTTTCTTTGCCTTAGTTTCGGAACAGAGTTAGACCGAAAGGGATTCAAAAGAAAAATAAATGATAGAATGGACAACAAATTTAAACAAGAGGTATCTCTTTCGGGGAAAGGAAAGAAGGACTTATCTGGAGTGCATTCGGACTTCAATGAACATGACATGCCTTTTGGACTGGATGCCTGATCCGTATAAACCGTCTGACTCTCAAAAATTCATTACAACTATTACCTCGAGATTAAGAAGCCTTGCCCCGGACTATGTCCATGTCAGTGACCCCTTGTCCTTTTTGGTCCGTGGTGCCCTTTGTGGGTTTTCACCAACTCACCTCTCTTATTTCTCTTCTCACCATCGCGTTGTAGCGCTCTTACGAGTTTCACTAACAAGACTCTCTCATTTTCAATTTCTCTGCTTACCGTCGCCTCACGGTGCCCGTGTGGGTTTTCACCGATAAGACTCTCTCATTTGCTTGCACCAGATCCAAATAACTGTATCCTCCAATTTTGGACATCTTTGCCGATTGATCAGAAGGACTTGAACAGGATTTTGGTGAAAAGGATTTGTATTGAATTACAACTTCAACTATCATAACATCTGCCCCAGCTTAAAGTTATGGAGAAATGTGAAATTTTATTTTGGTGCGACTGAACCTTAGGGAGAGGCTGCCTACGTATCTTTTCGGAATCAAGTCGAACGTAGTTCAAGGAACTTTTGTTTTTGTTTTTGATTTTTGTTTTATTTTTCCTTTGTTTTGTTTTGTTTTATCTTTCTTTTGCTTTCCTTGTTCTCCTTTTCTTTCTTTTTTTCTCTTTTTTCATTTGATTTTTCTCCTCTTTTTTTGTTGTTTTTTTTTCTTTTTTCTTTTTTTTTCAATAACACTTTCGGGTTCCAAAGAGGGTAATCGAAGAAAAGTAACCAGCTCAAAGGGTTTGCAAAAGGGTTAATGGTGTTTGGGTAGCGAGAATGAAAGCCTTCGTCATCCTAACCGGAGAACATTTGAAAATATATGGAGGATCAAATATAGTACCTTTTGACTGCACCTGCGTTGACAGTTGTTTCAGGGACATTTTATTCGAGCCCCAAGTATAACACACTCTTTTGGCAGTACTCTTGTTGCAATGCTGGACCTTTCCAATTTGAAACAATTTTCCTTTGGCTTTCCGATTCATTGTTTTATTTCCTTGACCCAACTTCATTTGCATTCTGATTCTTGATTCATTATTTCGAAGTTTGACAGCTTTTTAGGATTTTTTTGACTGCACCTGCATTGACAGTTGTTTCAGGGACATTTTCTTTGATGTATCCCAAGTACAAATGCGCTCTTTTGGAAGTACTCTTGTAGTACTGTATGGACCTTTTCAATCTGAACCAATTTTCCTTTGGTTGTTCCGATTCATTGTTTTATTTTCCTTAACCCAACTTCATTTGCATTCTGATTCTTGATTCATTATTTCGAAGTCTGACAGCATTTTAGAATCTGGGCATAAAGTCCGCAAGCATGTCATGTTATTGAAATTTGCATTTGAACAGAACTGAAAGAAGAGTAAGAAAAGAGAGAAGATTAAGAAAAGAGATATTCTTGGAAAATGAAATATTAATTCCATTTGATTTTTTATTTTTTATTTTTTATTTTTTTTTGTTTTGAAGTTTAAAGATAGAAGGGTTCACATTGGAAAGTAAGACAATAAAGTAAAATATCCGGATCACACCCTGAGATAATCCGGACGCAGAAAGCATGAGAAGACTGGCTACCGAGACTCCCATCTGATGGGGAACTTTCAGGCTTCGCGACCGTTTTTTGTATTTTCTTATGTCTCGAAAATGGTTGCAATGGACTTTAGTGCCAGATCAAATTCTTCATCTTTACAAGTCATTCCGACTACTAGCCCAGTGTGAACAAGCAGTGGATCATTCATCATATTAGGGTCATCTTCATCCCTAAGCACTATTGCCTGGACCTTGATGAGATCTTCCACTGCTCTTTTAAGAGTCCAACAATCTTCAGTGTCATGCCCCGCTGCTCCAGAGTGGTATTCACATTTAGCATCAGCCCGGTGCGATATCGACTCGGGGTTCAGCCGGTTCGGGGTCACTAGCTGCAGCAGACCTGTCCTGACCAACTTTTGGAACAAGCTAGAGTATGATCCACCAATAGGGGTGAACTGATTCTTTTTGAAAGTATCTCTTGGGCGAGGATTGTATTGGGAAACATTTGATTGGAGATTATATGGAGCTTGGTAAGGATGGGCATTTCTGGGAAGTGGAGCTCGGTTTTGGGCATAATTTTTTGGCCACGTGTAAGGTTGTGTGTTCATCACCGCATAGGGAGGCGGTGCCATGGCCATAAGCAACATCATTTTGATAGGGATAACAGTGTTGTAAGACCTTAGGAAGCATATGATTGGTTGAATGTCCTGCGAGCCCCCTTTGAACTCGAAGCCATCATGGCTCTCTCTTCTCTCTCGTTTCTATTCATCAAACCCCTGACCCATTCTGAATGACCTGCGATGCAGCCTTAAAAGCAGGTTGACTCAAGATTCGGCCCGTTTTCAAACCATTTTCTACCATCTCCCCAATTTTGATAGCTTCAGCGAACGGTCTGTCCATAGCATACATCATATTCTGGAAGTAGTCTGCCTCTTGGGCATGTAGGAAGACCGTAACCATTTCAGTTTTGTCCATTGGAAGCTTTACCCGGGCAGCTTGCTCGCTCCATTTGAAAGCATATTCGCAGAAGCTTTCTGTAGTTTTCTTTTTCAAATTGGACAACCTGTCAGGAGCGATGTCCACATTACACTGGAACTGGCGGACAAAGTCTCGGGCCAAATCGTCCCACACATGCCAATGGGAAATTTCTTGATCCATATACCATTCAGAAGTGATCCCGGTGAAGCTTTCTCCAAAGTAGGCCATTAGCAACTCCTCTTTTCCTCCAGCACCCCTCAACTGGTTACAATATCGCTTCAGGTGAGCGATCGGGTCTCCGTGCCCGTCATATTTTTCAAACTTTGGTATCTTGAAACAGACCGGTAGGTGAACATGTGGAAACATGCATAAATCGGAGTACGAGACACTCTTCTCACCACTCAAACCCTGCATGTTTTTTAAGCTTTTCTCTAGGCTTCTCATCTTCCGAGCCATTTCTTCCTTCTCGGGATTTCTCATTGTTCTTTCCTGACCCATGGGAGACTCATATTGCGGGTGATGAGGGTAAGAGTTTTGCTTGGGCACTGTTGGATGTGCCATAGTGTAGACGGGTGGTGCAGCGAACATTGCTGGTTCTGCCCTTGAATCTGGCGCTTGGGGGTGATCCATAGAAGGCATTTCGGGGCCATTAGGCGGCATTAGAGAGCCCCCACATGGGAAGAGTGAGTTGAGCACAAGGATGTTGGAAAGCCCATCTGAAATGGGAATCAACTCAGGAAAACCATGGATTACACTTGGCGATTCCCTACTGTTAGACCAGGCGTCCCACATTTTCAACATGCGGCGACGCAACATTCTATTTTCTTCAGCAGTTGCTGTTTCCGGCTGCAGAATAGCCTATGTCGGGCTATCCTCAGGACAGATGATTGGTAGATTACTTGCGGAGGTCATCTCTTCCTTTGGATCTTGTGAAGGATGGGAAACTGGACTACCAACAAAACTAACCACCTAAATATGACATGTCTTATTTGCACATACAACAACTTGGTTAGTTTGAGACATGTAACATATAGGAAATCGCAAATTGGAGATGCAATGCACCTAACAGTTAAATGCTTCTACTATGTATTTGAACGGTTGCGTGTTTCATCCCGACCTTTAAATGTCCCTTTCAATTTTTGTCTCTCCCTCTTTTTTTTCATATCTCGATTTCTTTTTCTTTCTCTTTTGATATTTTTTGTCTTTTTTTTCTTTGTTATTTCTGTCACTCTTTTCTTTCTTCTCTTTTTTTTTTGTCGCTTTTCGCTCTTTTCTTCATTTTTCACTCAATTTTTTTTTCTTCCGTTTTTCTTAATTTTTTTTTCCACTCAATTTGTTTATGGCTATGATCGAATCCGATGGGGATTGCCAACGTATCGTGACGCCGCATGAATCAGATCTTGCGTAGTTCGAGAAGATTGAAAATAGAGTAAATAAGCTAACTTTCTCTATTTTTTTTAATTTCATATTTTTGTAATTTTTGAAAGAAAGGCTCTAAAAGATGAAAGAAAATATTTTTGGCTCTTTTTTTTTCTCTTAATGTTTTTATTTTTGATACGTTTGAAAGAAAGACTTCTAAAGAAGCAAGGAAATATATTTTTTTTTTTTGAATTTTCTTTTTTTTTTTTTTTTTTTTNTTATTTTTTGTGGAAAAAATACTTCAAGATTGAGGAAACCTGTAATTTGGATTTTGATTTTTGATTAATGATTGTTTTTTGAATTTTTTTTTTTAAAATAAAGACTTATAGATAAGAAAGGAAATATTTTTTCTTTCTTTTATTTATTTATTTATTTCTTAGGTAAGAGACTTCTAAATGGTGGAAATATATATATATATATATTAATTTTTTTTTTTTTTTAATCTAAGACTTCAATTTAAAATTCTTTTTCTTTTGTTTTGAACTTTGGGAATTTCCAAAAGCAAGAAGAAAATATTTGTTGTTGAATTTCCATTCATTTTCTCTCTCTTTTTTTTTTATTTAAGAAGAAAGAAAATATTATGGATTTTGAATTTTACCCTAAATTTACAAAAGAGGGACTCTAAAGAAAGATTTCTAAAGTAGAAAAAGAATATTTTTTTGGTTTTTTATTTTCTGATTTTTCTTTGACTTTTTGTAAGAAAGACTTCCAAAGAATAACGAGAATATATTTTTGGATTTTTGTTGTTTTTTCTTTTCTTTTCTTTTTTTTTGCATTTTTGAGAAAAAGACTTCTAAAAAGATTAGAAAAAATGTATTTTATTTTTCTTGGATTTTTTTTCTTTTTTTTTCTTGAAAGATTTCTACAAAAAAAATATTCCAATTATTCCGACTTTTCTTTACAATTTCTGAAAGCAAACTTCTTAAGAAAAGCAAAAATATCTTTGGACTTCAATTTTTTAAATTTTTTATGACATTTGCGAAAGAAGATTTCTTTCAAAAATTTTGACAGAGTTTTGAGGTATTTTGAAATATAGGAGTTTTTCAAAACTGGGTCAATTTTCTATCCTACATCACTCTTAGTTTTTCTGTCATTTTTTCTTTGCTTAGCCAGTCAACACACAAACCGAGACAAATAATGCACATATAGCAGGTAAGATGTATCAGGATGGTCTTTCATTTCGGGTACACCTGTCGTAGATGGGCCCAACCCCTGTGTTGAGTCCCCTAAGTCAAAAATGCACATGATGCAAATAAGCGTTTCTAATAGGGACCCGGCATGAGATTTGTCATTCTAGGTTTAAACCTGGGGATTTGTTCTAGACCTGGATTACCCGAGCGGACAACTCGAGCCGAGGTGGGAGCGACGTATCGGTAGCACGAAAGGCTATCCTGCCTAGTGGTTGATCCATCCCCATTCTTACTTGGTATGACCTCTGTCACGACCCAAATTCCAATTTAGATCGCGATGGCGCCCAACTCCGATATCAGGCAAGCCAACCTTAATTTACTAATGATCCATTTTTAATTTATAAAATAATTTCCCATACTTGAGAGGTTTTTCTTTTAGATTTTTAAATTTCGAAGTAAACAAGTTACTTAGACAACCAAAAGTGAGTAATAAATATAGTAATCACCACCAATAATTACAACCCAAAAGAATAAAATATCCACTACGTGGGCATGCCAGGAACTGGCGTCACAGGTCTACGGGCATCTAATAGAAACGAGTATCCAAAAGAAAGTACAAGTTTGCCCTACTGTCTGAAGAAAAGTAATACAGACATAGCAAAAGAAAAGAGGAACTCCAAGGTGCTGCCAGAGAGATACGTCAAGGAAAGCAGCTCACCGAGAAGTCCACGCCAAATATACGTCAGGGACGAGCTCCGGATGAATACCCAGATGCACCTGCCTCAGAGCCTGTACAATTAAGTACAAAAGCGTAGCATGAGTACATAAATAGATATGTACCTAGTGAGTATCCCGCCTAATCTCGAAGAAGTAGTGACGAGAGGTAGACGTGATACTTACTAGGGTCAAAATTTTAGATAACATAATTTAATAAGGGCTAGGCAGGCATAACAGTCGTAGTAATCACAAAGACATAAAATATCAAATATAATTGTAATTACCTTTGCATGTCAAATTTCACTAGCATATAATGTACTAAATTCTCTTTTTTCACATGAAACAATTTATACGATTACAACAAAACTCCCAGTAGATTATATAGCACATAGTATGCCGAAAGCCTACGGCCGAAGCGTCGCGAAAATAAATGTGCTCTGCCGAGGGTCGAACGGATCGAACCAAAGATGCATCTATTACCCCGCTCGCGAATCGAACATGCGACGCCGTTAACATAATAGTAGGGCTATCCTGCTCACGAATCATACATGCGATGCGGGTGCCGTATACATACACATAATTTTTCAATATTTAGGGATTTAACAGAGATTGTACGTAAAAGCAAGAACTTAAGCAATATAATTTTTGAACATAACTTCCTAATACTCTCATACCAATTCAAGGATATTATGCAACTCAAAATACATTTAGGGACACATGTAAGGCACATAAAAGCATGCTCGTGAGTCCTAGAACTACCCAACATAACATAATAGTAGCTACGCATGGACTCCCGTCACTTCGTGTGTGCATAGCCCCCTGCAAATAAGGATATGCAATTATTTATAATCACCTATGGGGACAATTCCCTCTTAGAAGGTTAGAAAGGAGATCACCTCATGTCGAACCTACTTTCCGGGTCAAGAACGCGCCCGAAACTCCAAACTCGTCTCCCAAGAACTCGAAACTAGTCAAATATTGCATACTTGAATTAATCTATGCTCAAAAGTATGAAATTTACCTAGCTAAGTAGTTATTTCAACCTACTTTGAAAAATCCCAAAAATACACCCTGGGCCCACATGCTCGGATTCCGAAAATTCTTGAAGGAAACACTTACCCATACCCTAAGGATCATTAATATATGGTTTTTGTATGATTTCATATCTAGTTAATGGATAATTCGCCAAATTTCATAAAGCCTTAAGTTTTTACTCTAACCCTTTATCTTCACTAATTAGGAGGTTAATCTACCTAGGAATTCGTGTATTAAACTAACATTAGAGTAGAAATCATTTACCTTTCAGTAGCTAGGTCATTTGGCTCTTTTCCAAGCTCTCAAGGTCAACTATGGGGGAAGAAATGGGGTGAAAATGATTATGTCCCGTGTTTTAAAGAACTCACTGCCTACAGGGGTACCGCACCTGCGGCTCAAGGACCGCACCTGCGGTCTCGCACCTGCGGAAGCGGGGCAAGGGGCCTGAGCTCGCACCTGCAGAGAGGAGCTCGCACCTGCGGCTCCACTCCTGCGGATATTATCCACACCTGCGAGAAATGGGCAGCCTCACCTGAAGCCGCACATACGAGGCAAGGATCGCAGGAGCGGTCTCGCACCTGCGACTGGGCAACCGCACGTGCGGTCACACTAGATCAGGTGCACCAGCAATTGCTTCAGCTAGTTTTTGGCCTCGTTTGGTGCCCGACAGGCACATGGGCCCACCCGAGCCCCCGTCCAAATATACCAACAAGTCTCAAATAATAATACGGACTCTCTCGAGCCTTCAGAACACCCAAAACGATGCTAAAACTCAAAATCACACCTCAAAACCCCTAGAATCAAACTTAGGAACTTTAAGTTCTAGAATTTCTAACAATGCACCGAATCGACCTATACTACTCGGAATAACACCAAATATTTTCAAGCAAGTCATAAATGACATAATGGATCTATTCCCGGTCTCGGAATTCCGTTTGGACCTCGATAACACAAAAACACAACCCAAACCACAATATTAAATTAAGGAAACTCTTATTTCGCTATTGGGCACCGAAACGCTCCCGGGTCATCCAAAACCCATTCCGAATATACGCCCAAGTCCGAAATCATCATACGAAGCTACCGGAACCGTCAAAACTCGATTACGAGGTCCTTTACTCAAAATGTTGACCGAAGTCAAACTTGGCCTTAAAGGCCAACCTTAAGGAACCACGTGTTCCTATATCACTCTAAACGCTTCCGAATCCCGAACCACCCATCCCCGCAAGTCATAAATCACAATAAGCCGCTATGGGAAGTTTCATTTAGGGGAACGGGGTCCGATAATGCAAAACGACCGGTCGGGTCGTTATATTCTCCATCTCTTAAACAAATGTTCGTCCTCGAACGGGTCTAGAATCATACCTGAAGTGCTGAATAAGTGTGGATATCTTCTTCGCATGTCCTCCTCGGACTCCCAGGTCACCTCCTCGGCTGGTTGGCCCCTCCATTGGACCTTCATAGCAGAAACTCTCTTGGACCTCAACTGGCGATCCTACCTGTCAATAATAGCAATTTTCTCCTCCTCGTAGCCCAACCTCTCATCCAACTGAATAGTGCTGAAATCAACCACGTGAGAGAAGTCGGCGTGGTACCTCCGGAGCATGGATACATGAAAAACTGGATGAACTCCTGATAAACTGGGAGGTAAGGCCAGCTCATAAGCAACCTCCCCAACTCGCCTCAACACCTCGAAGGGACCTATAAACCTCGGGCTCAGCTTGCCCTTCTTCCCAAACCTCATAATACCCTTCATAGGTGAGACTTTCAACAGGACCCTATCTCCCTCCATAAATGATACATCACGCGCCCTCTGATCCGCGTAACTCTTCTGTCTGGACTGTGCTGTGCGGAGCCTCTCCTGAATCAACTTCACTTTCTCCAAAGCATCCCTCACCAGGTCGGTGCCATATAACTTAGCCTCGCCAGGCTCAAACCACCCCATAGGAGAACGATATCGCCGACCATACAAAGCCTCAAATGGAGCCATCTCGATGATAGACTGATAACTATTATTGTAAGAAAACTCGGCCAAAGGCAAGAACTGGTCCCACTGACCACCAAAGTCAATCACACATGCCCTGAGCATGTCCTCCAATATCTGAACTGTACACTCCGACTGACCATTAGTCTGAGGGTGAAATGTTGTGCTGAGATCTATCTGGGTACCCATCTCACTATGCAATGCTCTCCAGAAGTGCGAGGTGAACTGAGGACCTCGATCTGATATAATGGACACCGGCACACCATGCAACCGNACCGATTTGGTCAACTTATCCACAATGACCCAAACCGCGTCAACCTTCCGCAAGGTCCGAGGTAACCCAACCACGAAGTCCATAGTGATGCGCTCCCACTTCCACTCGGGAATGGGCATCTGCTGAAGTAGGCCTCCTGGCCTCTGGTGATCATACTTAACCTGCTGGCAATTAAGACACCTAGCCACATACTCCACAATGTCCTTCTTCATCCGCCTCCACCAGAAATTCTTCTTCAAATCCCGATACATCTTCGTAGCACCGGGATGAACAGAGTACCGTGAATTGTGTGCC
The DNA here is from genome assembly GCA_005239525.1 of Nicotiana knightiana. Classification (NCBI taxonomy): domain Eukaryota; kingdom Viridiplantae; phylum Streptophyta; class Magnoliopsida; order Solanales; family Solanaceae; genus Nicotiana; species Nicotiana knightiana. The sequence goes on from ML424631.1 coordinate 65,433, forward strand.
TCCTCTAGAATCCTCTCTCTCAGGCCATCGACATTAGGAACACATAAACGGCCCTGAAGTCTCAGAACACCATCCTCGCCAATAGTAACCTCCTTGGCACTACCCTGAACCACTATCTCCCGTAGCTCTTCCAAGCACGGATCATCGAACTGTCGAGCCTTAATCTCTCCCAATAATGAAGACTGGGCAACCACATGTGCTAGAACTCGGCGAGCCTCTGAAAGGTCTAATCTCACCAAGTGATTAGCCAACGACTGAATGTCCAAGGCTAGAGGTCTCTCCTCTGCTGCAATATAAGCCAAGCTACCCATACTCTCTGCCTTCCTGCTCAAAGCATCTGCTACCATATTTGCCTTGCCCGGATGATAAAGAATGGTGATGTCATAATCCTTTAGCAACTCAAGCCACGTACGCTGCCTCAAATTAAGATCCCTCTGCTTGAATAGGTGCTGCAAGCTGCGGTGGTCTGTATAAACCTCACAGGACACCCCATACAAGTAATGCCTCCAGATCTAAAGGGCATGAACAATCGCCGCCAACTCCAAATCGTGCACAGGGTAATTCATCTCATGAACCTTCAGCTGGCGCGAAGCATAAGCAATAACTCTCTCGCCTGCATCAACACACACCCCAAGCCAACGCGTGAAGTGTCGCAATACAATGTATACATCCCAGAATCGAAAGGCAATACCAAAACTGGTGTTGAGGTCAATGCTGTCTTGAGCTTCTGAAAGCTCGCCTCACACTCGTCGGACCATTGGAACGGGGCATTCTTCTGAGTCAATCTAGTCAGTGGGGCTGCAATGGATGAAAAGCCCTCCACAAATCGCCAGTAGTAGCCTGCTAGACCCAAGAAACTCCTGATCTCTGTAGATGAAGTAGGACATGGACAACTCTAAATTTCCTCAATCTTATTAGGATCAACCTTGATACCCTCTCCAGATACCACATGTCCCAAGGATGCCACGGAATCCAACCAAAACTCACACTTGGAGAACTTAGCATATAGCTTCTGTTCTCGCAAAGTCTGGAGCACCACTCTCAAATGTTGTTCGTGCTCTCCCAGGCTACGTGAGTAAATCAGAATGTCATCAATGAAGAAAATGACAAAAGAATCAATGTACGGCCTGAACAGCCTGTTCATCAAGTCCATAAATGTTGTTGGGGCATTAGTCAAGCCAAAGGACATCACCAGGAACTCATAATGGCCATATCTCGTACGAGAAGCATTCTTCGGAACATCTGAGGCCCGAATCTTCAACTGATGATATCCCGATCTCAAATCAATCTTAGAAAATACTTGAGCACCCTGCAACTAGTCAAACAAATCATCGATGCACGGCAAATGATACTTGTTCTTAATGGTGACCTTGTTCAACTGGCGGTAATCAATACACATCCGCATGGACCCATCCTTCTTCTTCACAAATAGAACTGGAGCACCCCACGACGATATACTCGGTCTGATGAACCCCTTAGCCAACAACTCCTCAAGTTGCTCCTTCACTCAACTCTTTCGGAGCCATACGGTACGGAGGAATAGATATAGGTTGGGTGCCTGGAGCTAAATTAATACAGAAATAAATATCACGATCCAGAGGCGTGCCTGGAAGGTCTGAAGGAAATACATCAGCAAACTCTCGAACCACTGGCACTGAATCAATTGTTAGAGACTCGGCGGTGGTGTCCCGCACATAAGCAAGATACTCCAGACAACCCATCTCGACCATATGTCGAGCCTTCAGGAAAGAAATAACCCGACTGGCTGCACTAACTGAGGAACCCCTCCACTCCAGCCTAGGCAACTCTGGCATGTCTAAAGTAACTGTCTTGGCATGGCAATCTAGCACGGAATGATAGGGAGATAGCCAATCCATGCCCAGGATAATCTCGAAATCAACCATGTCGAGCAATAGGAGGTCCACTCTAGTCTCGAACCCAGAAAATGAAATCACACAGGATCGATAAATTTGGTCTACTACAATAGAATCGCCCACGGGAGTGGACACATAAATAGGAGTACCCAAGGACTCCCGAGTAAAATCCAGGAAACAAGCAAATAAGGCTGACACATATGAATAAGTGGATCCTGGATCAAATAACACTGATGCCTCTCTATCACATACTGAAATAGTACCTGTGATCACGGCATCTAAGGCCAGTACATCTAATCGGGCCGAAATAGTATAGAATCTAGCTGGAGCACCGGATGACTGACCTCCACTGGAATGAATAGGGGCCGACAGAGCTCCCCCTACCTGGCCTTCACCTCTAGGACGACCTTTACCAGCCTTCCCTCTACCTCTAGGTGGATGAACCGCCAGTGCTGAGAATGTAGGCTGATAACTCAGCTGAATGGCCTTGCCCCGAAGCCTGGGATAAGTCCTCCTCATATGGCCTGAATCCCCACACTCGTAACGTCTCACCGGTGGCGTGGCCTGCGGCCCTGAAGAGGAACTCTGATTGGCTGGGGGACAGTGAGAACCCCCTGGCATGGCACTAAATTAAGGACTAGGAGACCCCTGATGACCGGAATACCCGCCTAAGGAACCCTGAATGGCTGGTGGACGGTAGGAACTCTTCGGTATGGTGCTGAAATAAGGCCTCACTGGAGCACCACGGGGAGGTGGTGGAGGAGCTGAATATGGAAGCCTGCTAGGCTGGCTTCTACCGAACTGAACTCTACCCCTGGCTGGGGCACCTTTGAAATCTCCAGAAAATCTAGCTCTCTTATCCTTCTGACTCTGCTTTCTGCCCCTCGATCGATAACCCTCAATCCAACGAGCTATCTCGACTACAAGATGATAGGGAGTCCCCATCTCCACCTCTCGGGCCATGTTGGCCCTAATACCTGAGTGCAGCCCAGCTACAAACCTCCGCACTCTCTCTAAGGGCATGACGGGACAACTCTGAAAACCGAGCCTCGTAGTCTGTCACTGACATTTGTCCCTGCTCCAGCTGCTCAAACTGATACCGCAGCTCTTCCTTCTCGGAGGGTGGGATATATCTGTCCATAAATAACTAAGTGAACTTCTCCCAAGTGATGGAAGGGGAACCTGCCGGTCTACTAAGGATATAGGACTGCCACCATCTGCGGGCCCTGCCCTCAAGCTGAAAAGTAGTGAAGTCCACTCCATGGGACTCCAGTATCCTCATGTTGTGTAGTCTATCCCTAGACATATCAATGAAGTCCTGGGCATCCCCGCCCTTCTCACCTCCGAAGATATGAGGGTGCAATCGGGTCCACCTATCCAGTAACTTCTGCGGATCGCCGTCCACAGCTGGTCTGAGCTCAGGTGTTGCTGCTACAGGCTGGGCCCCACCCACGGGTAGTGTACCCGGGGTTTGATAAACTGTTGTTGCATGGCCTGCGGCCTGGGCAGTAGGGGTCTGGACTCCCCCTCCTGCCTGAGATGTGGCAGGATCCGCTGGAAATAAACTAGTCTGCATCATAGTGTCCATGAATCTCATCATACGGCCCATGACCTCCTGGAAGCCTAGCGCCATCATAAAGTCTACTGGGGCAGGATTTGCTGGTGGCACCTCGCCCTGCTCCTCTGTGATAAGATACTCTGAAGGATCTGCTGGGTGTGCTACTGGAACAGCTCTGGGACGCTCTCATCCCCTACCTCGGGTCGGTGCCCTCCCCAGGCCTCTGCCACGGCCTCGGACGCTGGGGGTAGCGGCATCTCCCGGGTCTGGAACGTCAGCCGCGCGAGTCCTCACCATCTGTGAGAGAATGGAAGAATGAGATTTAGTAAACCATCGACTGCACGATAAAACATCAATAAAGAGAGGTTTCCTAACACCCTATAACCTCCCGAAGATAAATACAGACGTCTCTGTATCGATCCGCAAGGATCTATTAGGTTTGTCCGTGACTTGTGAGACCTACGTGAACCTAGAGATCTGATACCATGTTGTCACGACCAAAATCCCAATTTAGGTCGTGATGGCACCCAACTCTGATGTCAGGCAAGCCAACCTTAATTTACTAGTAATCCTTTTTTAATTTATAAAACAATTTCCCATACTTGAGAGGTTTTTCTTTTAGATTTTTAAATTTCGAAGTAAACAAGTTACTTAAACAACCAAAAGTGAGTAATAAATATAGTAATCACCACCAATAATTACAACCCAAAAGAATAGAATATGCACTACGTGGGCATGCTAGGAACTGGCGTCACAGGTCTACGGGCATCTAATAGAAACGAGTATCCAAAAGAAAGTACAAGTTTGCCCTACTGTCTGAAGAAAAGTAATACAGACATAGCAAAAGAAAAGAGGAACTCCAAGGTGCTGCAAGAGAAGAACGTCAAGGAAAGCAGCTTACCGAGAAGTTCACGTCAAATATACGTCAGGGACGAGCTCCGGATGAATACCCAGATGCACCTGCCTCAGAGCCTGTACAATTAAGTACAAAAGCGTAGCATGAGTACATAAATAGATATGTACCCAGTGAGTATCCCGCCTAATCTCGAATAAGTAGTGACGAGAGGTAGACGTGATACTTACTAGGGTCAAAATTTTAGATAACATAATTTAATAAGGGCTAGGCAGGCATAACAGTCGTAGTAATCACAAAGAATAAAATATCAAGTATAACTGTAATTACCTTTGCATGTCAAATTTCACTAGCATATAATGTACTAAATTCCCTTTTTTCACATGAAACAGTTTATACGATTACAACAAAACTCCCAGTAGATTATATAGCACATAGTATGCCGAAAGCGTACGGCTAAAGCGTCACGAAAATAAATGTGCTCTGCCGAGGGTCAAACAGATCGAACCATAGATGCATCTATTACCCGATCGCGAATCGAACATGCGACGCGATTGACATAATAGTAGGGCTATCCCACTCACGAATCAAACATGCGATGTGGGTGCCATATACATACACATAATTTTTCAATATTTAGGGATTTAACAGAGATTGTACGTAAAAGTAAGAATTTAAGCAATATAATTTTTGAACATAACTTCCTAATGCTGTCGTATCAATTTAAGGATACTATGAAACTCAAAATACATTTAGGGACACATGTAAGGCACATAAAAGCATGCTCGTGAGTCCTAGAACTACCCAACATAACGTAATAGTAGCTACGCACAGACTCCCGTCACTTCGTACGTGCATAGCCCCCTGCAAATAAGGATATGCAATTATTTATAATCACATATGGGGACAATTCCCTCTTACAAGGTTAGAAAGGAGATCACCTCATGCCGAAGCTACTTTCTGGGTCAAGAACGCGCCCGAAACTCCAAACTCGTCTCCCAAGAACTCGAAACTAGTCAAATATTGCATACTTGAATTAATCTATGCTCAAAAGTATGAAATTTACCTAACTAAGTAGTTATTTCAACCTACTTTGAAAAATCCCAAAAATACACCCTGGGCCCACATGCTCGGATTCCGAAAATTCTTGAAGGAAACACTTACCCATACCCTAAGGATCATTAATATATGGTTTTTGTATGATTTCATATCTAGTTAATGGATAATTCCCCAAATTTCATAAAGCCTTAAGTTTTTACTCTAACCCTTGATCTTCACTAATTAGGAGGTTAATCTACCTAGGAATTCGTGTATTAAACTAACATTAGAGTAGAAATCACTTACCTTTCAGTAGCTAGGTCGTTTGGCTCTTTTCCAAGCTCTCAAGGTCGACTATGGGGGAAGAAATGGGGTGAAAATGATTATGTCCCGTGTTTTAAACAACGCACTGCCTACAAGGGTATCGCACCTGCGGCTCAAGGACCGCACCTGCGAAAGAGGGGCAAGGGGCCTAGGCTCGCAACTGCGGAGAGGAGCTCGCACCTGCGGCTCCGCTCCTGCAGATAGTATCCGCACCTGGGAGAAATGGGCAGCCTCACCTCAAGACGCACCTACGAGGGACTGCATGAGCGGTCTCGCACCTGCGACTGGGCAACCGCACCTGCGGTCATACCAGATCAGGTGCCCCAGCAACTGCTTCAGCTTATTTTTGGCCTCGTTTGGTGCTAGAGAGGCACCTGGGCCCACCCGAGCCCCCGTCCAAATATACCAACAAGTCCCAAATCATAATACAGACTCGCTTGAGCCTTCGGAACACCCAAAACAACGCTAAAACTCAAAATCACACCTCAAAACCCCTAGAATCAAACTTAGGAACTTTATGTTCTTGAATTTTCTAACAATGCGCTGAATCGGCCTATACTACTCGAAATGACACTAATTTTTGCAAGCAAGTCATAAATGACATAAAGGATCTATTCCCGATCTCGGAATTCCGTTTGGACCTCGATAACACAAAAACACGTCCCAAACCACAATATGAACTTAAGGAAACTCTTATTTTGCTATTGGGTGTCGAAACGCTCCCGGGTCATCCAAAACCCATTCCGAACATACGCCCAAGTTGGAAATCATCATACGAAGCTACCGGAATCATCGAAACTCGATTCTGGGGTCGTTTACTCAAAATGTTGACCGAAGTCAAACTTGGTCTTAAAGGCCAACCTTAAGGAACCACGTTTTCCTATATCACTCCAAACGCTTCTGAATCCTGAACCACCCATCCCTACAAGTCATAAATCACAATAAGCCGCTATAGATGTTTCATTTAGGGGAATAGGGTCCAATAACGCAAAACGATCGGTCGAGTCGTTACAACCTCTAACAGAAAGGCGGGCCACGCGAACATGTGCACCAATTTTTAGAAGAATCAGAAGGGAGGTGTAAGAAGGCAGTTTAAATACAGTTTAAATAAATATCAAAGCGGTAAATAAATGACATTTTGCACATTACGCACTGAAGGACAATAATATCAACAATTTAATCAAACCAAGTAAAATCAAATTAATGAGCTCGAATTCTTGAACCCTGAACCAGAGATTCTGGGTTCTAATCCCCAGCAGAGTTGCCAGAGCTGTCACACCTCCTTTTTTTCCGATAGGGTGGGATATGGGAGTTTTTCCAATTTAAGTGATATAATCGAATTTGGGATTGTTTATTTAATTTTCATAGTCGCCACTTGGATTTTTTACGGTGTTCCAAGACATCATTTTTTTATTTTAAAATCTCAAATCGAGGAAATTTTGACTCCATTAAAAGTCTGCGAACCAGAAGACGGGATAAGGAATTCTGTTAACCCGAGAGAAGGTGTTAGGCATTTCTGGGTTCCGTGGTTCTAGCACGGTCTCTCTAATGATTCATACTTGGCTTATTTGATCTAATTACTCATTTTAGAACCTATATGTATTATCCTTTACCGCTTTTAATTACTTGATTTATCTAAAGGATTACCTTAATGCGAGTTACGCGTACGTATACTCGTTTAGTTTGGTGTGTCGAAAATCATGTCATTCGTACATGTACACAATTCACGATATTTGATTTATTTAAAAAAAATAGTCAAAGTCGCGCGAGCACATACTTTAGATTTGCTTAAAAATCAACATCACGTCACGCGAACATATACGTAATCATGATAATAGTTTAAAATCTGCGCCTAAATCATTTTCTACGAATATTCACAAGTTGTTTGATGTTCCTAAGGTTTAAGACTAAATGATCGTGAAAAGAATTTACATCCACACTATCGCATTAACTCACATTAGTTTCTTCACATACCAGTACTAACTTGTATCCAGTATATGAGTTCAAAACACTCGTCTAAATTAGAACAACTTAAAGATATACTCATCTAAAGAAACTAATTTTAAGGTTCCACTACACATTTTTCATAGAAGACATAGATCGTGTTTAATAGAATCATGAGATGTGGAAATCAATAATAGAAATTACAGAAAGAATTCACGGTTTCACAATGCACTTAAATTATTTTTTTTTAAAGTAGTATAGCAAATATGACTGCAAATCAATTCATATCACCTTTTTTAGCGCAAACATTCAGCAAATCGGGCCATGAAAATAGTATTTGTTCATCTAAGGAGAAATATGAATACATGAGTAGTCAAAAAACTTACTTATTTAAAGCAAGGTAATTGTAAAAAGAACCAAATAACGGCCAAAAATGAGTCGGAATGGGCTTCAACAGAGACGAGCAACATAATCAGCAAATGAACAGCAAATTTAACACAAGACTTCAATTTTCGGAAGAATCCCCTTAGAATCCATTTTTGATATTTCTGTAAATTTGTTCTATTGTTGAAAATGGAGGTTAAGATCCTACAGTAAGTGCAATTTTGAGCATTCTCAAATAGATACGGAAATGGACAAAGACCAACGAGCATAATTCAGTTGGAATCGACGGACGGGTTTCGGCGATAGAGATGAGACAAAAAAAATGAGAGAGAACGAGAGGGATTTGGAGGAAGGTGGTCGTTCCTATCTTTGTTGGGGTGGGTGGCCGACTTGGCTCGCCGGATTCCAGCAATAGAGAGACAATGGCTTAAGGATTGAAGATGGCCGACTTGGCTCGCCGGATTCCGGCAAAAGTGAGATAATGGCCGGGTTGGCCGTTCCTGTCTCTATTTTGTCCGTTCTTTTTAGCTTAAGGAGGTGATTTTGTTAGGTTTTCGAGTTGTTTCGTGGTCGATTTTTGTGGATTTTGGGGTTGAGGTTTGGGCTATAATGGGGTGTTTATGACTTGTGTTTGAATGAAGAAGGAGGCTCTACCTTTTTTGGTATCAATCCCCAATTTTTTCTTTCCCCTACTTTCCCGTGTTTTATCTTTCTATTCTCTGCGTTTTTTAGTATTGATGTGAAGCTGGTCTGCTGTTTCAAAATAGAAGAAAAAGCAGCCAGGTCTAAGGTTCTTTTTGCTGCTGCTAAGTTAGGAGAATGAAGAAGAAGAGGTAAGGGAGGGGGCGGTCAGCGCCGCTTTTGGGGTAGGGGAAGGGGTCTAATATTTGTCTCTATCTCTAGCCCTTTTCCAAAAATAGCAAGGTCTTTATAAGATTAGGGTGTTTAGGGTTTTTTGATGTGAAGAGAGGGTATTGGGATGGTTTTGATTTGGGCTGGGGCAGATATGGGGATTTTTGGGCCACGCGTGTGGGCTGAAATGGGTATAGGGAGGAAACGGACTGCTGAAGTCGGTCCAATTTCATTAAAACTAATCAGCCACCTTTTGTACTTAGCCACCAATTAATTAACCTAACAATGCAAAGCTAAGAATCGCAAAATTAACCTATTTAATGATTTATCTAACAATTGACTAAATTAATTAATTAATTAATTATGCATGTAAAATTTAATAAAGTATTTTTTTGTTATGATTTTTCATGATTTACAATATTCCTAAGATGAATGAACAATGCGACTAAATGCAAAAACAAATAAAGAAAAAGCTCCTAAAATTCATAAAAACAATAAAAATTATTTTTGAGTTATTTTTAGGAGTAATTTCTTATGCGGGCAAAAAATAGGTGCTCACAGTAGTTTTTAAAATGCATTACTTTAAACCCCTTTGACTGTTAACCAAGCCTATGTGTCATATGCATTGTTGAGTTGGGTAAAATGCGTGACTACACGCTCTAAAAATCGAGTAACTTTGATGATTCTAATTAAAAAATAACAAAAAATTAAAAAAAATTATTAGTACACAAATATTCGACCTCCACCGAGGTCTTTTCCCCCTCCCCACTTTTCATTCTTTCTCGTCTATCCCTCTATGTATCTCTTTCTCACACGCATATGCAAAAAGCAATACTTAAATTGATGAGAAAGAAAATTAAGGTATGTTGACCAGTTCGTTTGAGCAGTGTGGATAAATGTCACGACCCGAATTTCCCACCGTCGGGACCGTGATAGCGCCTAGCGTTGAACCCGCTAGGCAAACCAACGTGAATATCTAATTTAACTTATTCCTTTATCATTATCTAATAATATGTGAAATACAACACTTAACATAAATAAAAGTACGAAACGAAGCATGGTATATAAACTCAATTTAATGCCTTTACGAAATTTCACAAAAGAAAACCAATCCTAGAATTTTGGAGTCACGAACTCACGGACCATCTATGAATTATACATATAAGGGTTTGAATATGAAATAAGTACATCTGTTTCAGAAATAACTAGAACAGAATACAAAAGAAGTAGGAAGGGACGCCAAAGCCTGCGGACGCCTACAGGACTACCTCGGGGTCTCCACTGGGCTGAAGGCAGCAAACTCGATCTATGGTCCGTAGGGTCCTACACCGGGATCTGCACGAAAGTGCAGAGTGTAACATCAGTACAACTGATCCCATGTACTGAGTAAGTGTCGAGCCTAACCTCGGCGAAGTAGTGACGAGGCTAGGACGCGGCAACCAAAGTCAACCTGTGTAGTTTAATAGTATACGGAGAAAAATAATACAACGAGAAATAAACAGTTAAGCATAGGGGAAAAGGGGAACATGCTGAAGGGAGGAAATATCAAATAATGGAAATAACGAGGTAAGGCACAATTTAGATATCAATTTAAGCAACGGAATAGTAATGGGAAAACAAGTACATGACATCACCCTTCGTGATTTTACTCTCGTCCTCACCATCAGAATTAATATATTCGGCACGGCATCACCCTTCGTGCTTTTACACTCTTCCTCACCCAAACACATCAAATGACAGCAATCCAACAAGGAAAAATAACGGAGTAAACAGAAATAACACCATAAGGTCCCGGCAAAGGAATCAACAGTGGAATTAATACCATCCCAGTAAGGGAAAACAGCTATATCCAATCTCTCTTAGTACATAACTTCACATAGAATCTTCCACTGAAACTAATACTCAACACTATTCAATATCAAGGAATTTCCACCAACATGGATAACTATAAAGTGAAACTCAAACATTACTTACAAAAAATCATATAAATCACCAAATTCGACTCACGGGCATGCTTGACAGCAACGCATAGGTACTCGTCACCTCGCATATACGTTGAACATGATACTACACATAGCAAATAGGACACAACACCTATTCTCTCAAGCTAAGGTTAAGACAAACACTTACCTCAAATTCCACGACCAAACTCAAGCCTCGATTACCGCTTTCCCTGTTGAATTCGACTCCAGTTCACTTGTATCTAGACATATTCAACTCAATAGCATCAATAAATGCCAAACAATTCCATCCCAATGCTTAGTTATGGGTTTTACATCATTCTTCCCAAAAAGTCAAAAATCTACCCTGGGCCCGCTTGGTCAAAATATGAGGTTCGGACTAAAATCCGATCATTCATTCACCCACGAGCCCGAATATGTAATTAGTTTTGAAATCCGGCCTCAAAACGAGGTCTAAATTTCAATTATTCAAAAATCTCTAACTCTACCCAAATCCCCAATTTTTTACCATTAAAACCCTAGAATTCTTGATAAAAGTTGATGAAAATCATTAGGAAATTGAAGGAAACTAGTTAGTGGTCACTTACCTATGATTTGGGAAGAAACTCTCTTGAGAAAAGCGCCCTTGGTCTCCTATTTTGGTGAAGAAGTGAAAATGAAATCGGATGAAGTTCTAACTTAAACACACTGCCCGAACATCACACATGCGGTTCCTGGGTCGCACCTGCAGAAATGGGCAAGGCCACTGGGGGCCGCACCTGTGGAGGTGCATCCGCATCTGCGGAACCGCTTCTGCGGAGTTTTTTGTTGCACATACGGAAAGGGGTGGACTGGGGCTGGACCACACCTGCGGCTGAGGATCCGCACCTGCGGTCTCGCACCTGCGGCCCTAGGCTCGCAAGTTCGGGCACACCAGAACTGGTGCACCAGCAGTGATTCTCCAACTCTAAACACCCAGGAACCTACCCGAAACTCACCCGAGCCCTCGGGGCTCCAAACCAAACATGCACACAACCTCAAAAACATCTTACGGACTTACTCGTGCGATCAAATCGCCAAAAAAACATCTTAAACAACGAGTTTAGCATTAAAATCAAAGAAAAATGTAAAAAACTTTCAAAGTTTCAAATTTCACAACTACGGGTCCGAATCACGTCAAATAACCTCCGTTTCTTACCAAACTTTACAGACACAACTCCAATATCATATTGAACCTGTGCCGGGCTACGGAACCAAAATACGGGCCTAATACCATATATTTCAAATATAACCAAATTTCCAAAAACTCTTATATTTTTCAGTAAAACAATTTCTTAAAGTTCATTTTTCGGGCTTGGGACCTTGGAATTCAATTACGGCCATACGCCCAAGTCCCATATTTTCCTACGGACCCACCAGGATCGTCGAATCACAAGTCCAGATCCGTTTACCCAAAATGTTGACCGTAGTCAACTTAAATTTAATATTAAAGGCCAATTTAGCATTTTTTTTGTTTTTTCACATAGAAGCTTCCCGGATATATGCCCGGACTGCGCACGTAAAACGAGGTGAGATAAAAGGAGATTTTTAAGGCCTCGGAACACAGTTTTGACTTATAAATGAGAGATGACTTTTTGGGTCATCACAATAAAGTTGGGCTTCTATCAAAGGTTGAAGAACTAGGCTTTACGGTGTCCTCCATAGAGAAATTAGGAGTATTTTCAAAGGCCGAAGAACTGGGGCTGCTCAATTTGCTGTAGAAGCCCGCGAGTTTCTCGCCTTCTGCTTTGGCATTGGCGGTGTTTACAATTTTATTGGCGGCTATACTAGCAATCGTGTTGATACCCGATGATTCTGCGGCTCTTGTGGCAGTCCAGGTCAAGATCTAAAGATATTGTTCGAGAATTTATAGAGATTGAGTTGAATATTTTATTTATATCTAATTTTAATATTAGCGAACAAAATGAATTGTCCATTGGATTTCTATGAAAAATGGCATATCTGGTTTTAAAAATATTAGAAAGAGAAATGATAGATTTTGATTCACAATTGAAAGAGATGGGAGATAAAATGGCAGATGTCTGGTATTCAAAAAGAAGAAGGCCTGAAGGTGCTTCTGAGAGAGAAAACACGATCTACTTCAGAATCCAATTTTTAAAATATTTTTTGTGAAAAAAAATAATGACGTGGAATGTTTTTATGCGACATGGATAATATAGCAAGGTGATTGAGGAACATGGTCATAAGGGTTTAAGATATTACTTTTATATGAGTAAAAGTGTCTAGATGAAACTTCATAGAGTATCGAGACCGGGATGACAAAGCGAGACAAGTAGAAGTGTCTAACAGGCTATCCGCCCACTTATTTTATTACTTAGACTATATTGTCATTAGATGCTCAAGTACTCAGTGACACCCAGATTTTTGAGGATATTATATTGGGTTGCGGTATTTTCCTTATCGGACATTTATGAGAGTTATTACTGTTAAACCTATTTCATCTTGTTTTCCATTTAATAATGCGTAGTTATTTGTGGTTATCGGCTTGCCTAGTATTGTGATAGGCGCCATCACGACGTATGGAATTTTGGGTCATGACATTTATAGATATTTATTATTTGTTAAAAGGTAACTTTGCTTTTTTATATGAAATTATTAGAAGAGTAATATTTAAGAGAAAGGCAAGAAAGTTACTCAATATTTGATGGGCAAATTGCTCTTTCAACTTTTAATTTTGGGGCTTCCCACTTATATAATAATTGTCACACCCCAAACCTGGGGAGGCGTAGCTGGCACCCGGTGTCGTACTGGCCCGAGAATAACACTATGTGACTCACTTTTCTCTTCTGTTACTATCATGGGCTAACATGGCCATTACTTGTAATGTGTAACTATAAGTGGGCCACAACTTTGCATCAATGAAACATCGTTCTTAAAACATGGTACATATGGGGCGTCAAGGCCTCTGACATACTGTACAAAATGAACCTCTATCTAAAATGCCTCTAAGATTATTTGACATCAAATGGGATAGCGTACCGGCATACCCTTAAGTCTCTAGCAAAACTCTAACACGATGACTCATAGACTCGGCTGCACTCTGAATGAGGTGGAGTCTTACCGATCCTTCATTGAATGCTAATCTCGTCTACTATGAGGGCTCGTCAAACTTATTATTTATACCTACAGGTATGAATGCAGCATCCCCAACAAAAGGACATCAGTAAGAATAATGTACTGAGTATGTAAGGCAGAATTGAAACGTAACAATAAGTCAACATGAATTAAAGACATATAAGAATCAACCTGAATCTCTGAAGTGCCACTGTATATGCATATTTATTATACTTGCATATATAATGCTTCTCTTTGATACTATTTCTATTATCCATATCGTATGATGCATGACTGCCCAACTGATCAGTGGTAACTGCCCGACCAGCCGTAACATGGTGGTAAATGTATGACTGCCCGACCGGCCGTAGCTCGGTGGTAAATGCATGACTGCTCAACCGGCCGAAGCTTGGTGGTAAATATATATGCATGAAGATTCATGTATTAATATTATAAACATTAACATCTCTATCATATACCTCAATAGGGGCTCAGGGACATACTTAAACATGCTTGAATAACATTTTACAAGAATGAATAACATAGACAACCTTAACTGCTAAGAGTAGAACCACTTAGGGAATAGCATTACGTTTACGTATCGTTACATGGATCATGCCAAAAGAAATAAGGATTAGCCTTAACATACCTGAGCCGATTCTCTTGAGAAAGATTGCATTGTACTCCCTTAGAATCGAAATCTCACATTGCGATAAGATTAGGTAGACTTCGTATCAAATTTTTGAATCAATCTCGTTGCTATCACAACATTACCTTGCCGAAGCTTTCCTCCTTTTTGGGTGTGACATAAACTCTGTTATGTAACGTGAACCCATTGAACAAACTTCAGACACTGCTTCATTCTTCTTCTTCGTCTTTTTACCTTTTTTCTTCTTTCTTCTTCTTGCTTTTTAATAGTATAAAAAATATAGATGAGAATTATTTAACTAAACTCTCTCTTGTAAGCAACATACTGTTGGGGTGGTGAGCTACGATCAGGTGATCCTTTCTACCCCTTCGTTTTTACTTTTTATATATTCCTCCATTTTGAATTATTTTCTTGGTGACTGATTAGCCAAACTTTCCTCTAAATGCCATCTAATCATGCATTTAAGAGTCATCAAATTTAGCAAGGTTTGATGCCACGAGAAAGACTAATTAATCTTATCCAAATAAACTAATTAATTGGTTAATCTTACACTAAAATTATTAATTACCCAATTATCCACATAATTAAGAATTATCTCAAATTACTTAAAATATTACTTACTTTTAACACACTTTATACTTCCTACTATCATGGTCATGTGGTACCAATGTAACAACTTGGTCGGTTTTTTTGAGAGTTAGCACTCCGATCCCCTAATAAATGCTTCTCCCATGTCTATTTCTCCTTTTGGAACTTGTCGGAACGTTGAGTGGTGAAATTCGGAGGGATTTAGGACACATAGTCCTTAAATGTGAAATTAAGCTTTATAAATCAGGCCGTAGTTAGAACTATGTGAAGACGGATCCGGAATGGAATTTCGTCGACTTCGTTAGCTCCGTTGGGTGATTTTGGGATTAGGAGCGTGTTCAGAATGTGTTTTCAAGGTCTGTAGTAGATTTAGGCTTGAATTGGCGAAAGTTAGAATTTTGGCGATTTTGGCCGATAGGTGAAATTCTGATATCGGGCTCGGAATGGAATTCCGGAAGTGACAGCAGGTCTGTGGTGTCATTTATGACCCGTGTGTAAAATTTGAGGTCATTCAGATGAGTTTTGACGTGTTTCGGCATCGGATGTAGATTTTGAAAATTTCATAAGTTCTTAGGCTTGAATCTATGCATAAATGATGATTTTGATGTTATGAGATGTGTTTTGAAGGCTCGACTAAGGTTGAATGACGTATTAGGATTGGTTGGTAGGTTTGGTTGAGGTCCCGGGGGCCTCGGGTGTGGTTCGGGTGCTCAAATCGGCAAATTTAGCCTTAAGCTTATTGTTGGTTTTTCTGGTTAAACAGCAGCAGTCTTTTGTTCATCGCGATCGAGTGAGTTCATCCGCGATCGCATAGGGTAAGCTGAGGCAGGCAAGAAATTATTATATACGATGGCACAAGTTGTTCCGCGATCGCAGTGTTTGGGCAGTCTAGTCTCTGCATTCGCATGGCTAATGTCGCGATCGCATAGGATTCCTTAGGCAGCGGAAGGTTTGAGTATTGTTCTATGCGGTCGTGTGAAGCCAACTGCGATCGCGTAGCATTGAGGAGATAAGGTCTGCGATCACGTGCAGTACTCTGCGATCGCGTAGAAGGAAATTTAGGCGTGGATTTATTACTCTTCGCGAACGCGACTGTAAGTCCGCGATCGCATAGAACAAATAACTAGGCAGAACATTTAAAGACCCAAATTCGAGGGTTTGAACTATTTTTCACATTTTTGAACTTGAGAGATCGGGAAGTGCGATTTTTGGAGAGTTTTGCACCTGGGCAACTGGGGTAAGTGATTTCCATCCGATTTAGACTAATTTCCATGATTATACTCTTTAATTTACCCTTTAAATTCGAAATTTTGGTGGAAAAATTGGATAAACTTCCTAGGCCGAATTCTTGAGATTTGATTGGGATTTTGACATTCGATTTGAGTAATTCTTGTATGGTTAGACTCGTGAGTGAATGAGTGTCTAGAATTTATAATTTTTACCCGATTTTGAGACGTGGGCCCGGGGAACTTTTTGGGCAAAATTCCTAATTTCGCGTATTAGCTTCGAACTAATTAGCTATTTTAATTCCTTAAAGTGTTATTTACATTATGCAATCGAATATAGTAGATTTGGTCCAGTCGGAGTCGGATACTCGTGGCCAGAGCGTGGTGTTGAGTTGAGTAGTGCAGTCGAGGTAAGTGGCTTGCCTAAATCTGTGTTGGGGACTTCCCCTTAGGTTGTTTTAATATTGTTTTTGTTATATGGGATTCGCGTACGTGAGGTGACGAGTGCGTACACGGGCTATTGTTGCTAAAAACCCCACTTTTCCTTTCATGACATAAATCATTTTATCCCTATTTCATTGTTTCACCTACTAACTATATAGTTTAGCTTAGGAATGAGCATGTCTACCTGTTTTACTTGAGTTACTCCTATTTGTTACTATTTGCACCATGTTTAGGTAGTTTTATCCGTAATTGTCTGTGATTCTTTCTGAACTGTTCAAATAAACTGTATTCGATATTCATTTGCATTGCATATTTAAATTGGGACTACGGACAAGATTCCGGGAGCTTTCCCCCTGTACTGCATTGCATATTTAAATTAGGACTACGGACGAGATTATGGGAGCTTTCCCCCTATACTGCATCGCATATTTAAATTGGGACTACAGACTAGATTCCGGGAGCTTTCCCCATGTACTGCATTGCATATCTGTTATTGTGAGATACGTTGTGCCGAGCCGAGGACTCCCTTTTACTATTCTCAGCTTACTGTTTCTACTATTTTTGCTTTAGCTTATTATCTCTCTGTGAAACTTTTAAACTATTTTTACTATAAACATCCAGTAGATCCTTAACCTGATCTCGTCACTACTTGATTGGGGTTAGGCTTGGCATTTACTGGGTACCAATTGTGGAGTACTCACGCCCTTTCCCGCGCATGTTTTCCATGTGCAGATCCAGGTACCAGCACCTAGTATCGTGGCTACGAGTCGTTCTAGCAGCTGCCAGAAGACCGCGAGGTAATTCTGCTGCGTCCGCAGAATCACACGAGTCCCCTTATACTCTAGTATAGGCATAGAGGACTTATGTATTTTCCACTATTTCATTGTATAGATCTACATTTAGTATAGAGCTTGTGACTGTCGTGACATTCTAAGTTTTGGGAAGTGAAATTGTACATGCCGAGCGGCTGAGTTATGGGTCTTATTCTTCTTTTCTATTTAAATAATTATATTGTTTTTATTTCTCCGCAAGGTTTAGGATTACCTAGTCGTAGAGAATAGGTACCGTCATGAGACCGTTCGGAGGATAATTCGGGTCGTGACAAGTTTTTATCAGAGCGTCTAGGTTCATAGGAGTCACCTGTCACAAGCAAGTTTATTAGAATCTCGCGGATCGATGCGGAAATGTCTGTATCTATCTTCGAGAGGCTATGTAACTGTTAAGAACAATCATATTCTTTGGAATTCCTTGTCGTGCTAGTTACTGTCATCAAAATTCTAAGATTCTATTTTACTCTTTCTCACAGATGGTGCGTACCGGTACTGGAAGTATTGATGATCAGGCACCCGAGTCACCAGCCAGAGCCCACCAAAGGCAGGGGCCAGGGTAGAGGACGAGCACGCAGTGCAACCCGAGCACCGGTGAGGGCAGAGACGGAGGAGCCCCCAGCAACTACAGTTGGAGGGGCACAGGAGGTCCGTACTATTACTCCAGCCTTCCAGGAGACTTTGGCTCAGTTCTTGAGTGCCTTCAGCACTCTGTCTCAGACGGGACTACTCCCGATAGCTCCAGCTACATCCCAGGCCAGGGGAGGGGCACAGACTCCCGCAGCCCGTACTCCTGAGCAGAGGGTCCATATTAGGTAGGTTCCAGAGTATATCCCTATGCCCCCAGCGGCTCCAGCTCAGCATGAGGCTAGGGTAGCTGCTTCTGAGGCAGAGCAGCTCCGACTTGAGAGGTACAAGAAGTACCACCCACCTCAGTTCAGCGGACTAGCTTCAGATGATGCTCTGGGTTTTCTTGAGGAGTGTCATCGGATTCTCCGCACTATGAGTATTGTGGAGACGAGTGGGGTTTCTTTCACCGCTTTCCAGCTGAGGGGAGCGGCTTATCAGTGGTGGCATGCTTTTGAGCTGAGTAGTCCGGACGAGGCAGCTTCACTTACTTGGGCTCAGTTCTCTGAGATGTTCTTACTGGAGTTTATCCCTCAGAGCTCAGGGATGCTTGGCGTGCAGAGTTTGAGCAGTTACACCAGGGTACCATGACTATGTCAGAGTATGCAGTCCGTTCCAATGACTTGGCTCGTCATGCACCTGCCTTGGTTGTCACGATCAGAGAGAGGGTTCGACGCTTCATTTAGGGACTCCACCCCAGTATTCGGGCCAGTATGGCTAGAGAGTTGGAGACAAATATCACTTACTAACAGGCTGTGAGTATTGCCCGGAGGTTTGAGAGTATGTTAGCCCGGTACAGGGAGGAGAGAGAGGCCAATAGGTCTCGAGAGACTGGTAATTTTTCAGGAGTTCGTGCACCAGCAGCACGCTATGGTAGGGGTTTTGTGAGTCGCCCCGTTCATTCAGATCTTCCAGCAGCCAGTGGTAATCTAGCTCATCCTAGACCTCAGGAGCCTTATTATTCACCACCAGTATCTAGTGTGCTTCCTGCTCGAGGTGCTATCACCGGCCAGTCCACCAGGCCAGTTTAGAGTCAGCATCAGCCGCCACGTCCTCTGAGGGGTTGTTTTGGGTGTGGCGACCCTTCTCATGTGATTAGAGATTGCCCCAGATCTAGGAGAGGTGCACCATCTCAATCTTATCAGGCCCTACGTGCTCCACCGGGCCCTCCAACTATTCTTCCAGCCCCAGCTGCTACCCCACATTCTCAGACAGCCCGAAGTGGAGGTCAAGGAGGTCGAGGTCTCCCTAGAGGGGGAGGCCAGGCCAGTTACTATGCTCTTCCAGCCCATTCATAGGTCGTTGCTTCAGATTCGGTCATCACAGGTATTGCCCATGTTTTTCATACGGATGCATCAGTATTATTTGATCCAGGATCTACCTACTCATATGTGTCTTCTTATTTTTCTTCACATCTGGGGATATCTCGAGATTCTTTGAGTTATCCCGTATATGTTTCTACTCCCGTGGGATATGCTCTTGTTGTAGACCACGTATATCGGTTGTGTTTGATTGTTATCAGTAGTTTTGAGACCAGGGTTGATATGTTATTACTCAGTATGGTAGATTTCGATGTTATACTGGGCATGGACTGGTTGTCTCCCTATTATGCTATTCTTGATTATCACGCCAAGACCGTGACGCTGGCTATGGCAGGTTTACTGAGGTTAGAGTGGAGAGGTTCCTTAGAGTATACTCCCCGCCGAGTCATTTCTTTTCTTAAAGCTCAGCGGATGGTGGAGAACGGGTGTGATGCGTACTTAGCCAATGTGAGGGATGTTAATGTTGATACTCCTACAGTTGAGTCCATTTCAGTTGTGCGGGACTATCCTGTTATTTTTCCAGCTGATCTTCCGGGTATTCCGCCCGACAGAGATATTGATTTCGGCATTGTTTTGTTGTCGGGCATTCAGCCCATTTCCGTTCCTCCCTATTGTATGGCTCATCCTGAGTTAAAGGAGCAGTTAAAGGAGTTTCTTGATAAGGGTTTCATCAGGCCCAGTGTATCACCTTGGGGTGCTCCGGTATTATTTGTGAAGAAAAAGGATGGTTCGATGCGCATGTGTATTGATTACCGGCAGCTGAATAAGGTTACAGTGAAGAACAGATACCCATTGCCTCGCATTGATGATTTATTTGACCAGCTACAGGGTGCTAGGGTGTTCTCCAATATTGATCTACGACCGGGCTATCATCAATTGAAGATTCAGGAGCCGGACATCCCGAAGACTACCTTTAGGACCAGATAAGGCTACTACGAGTTCCTCGTTATGTTGTTTGGGCTGACCAATGCCCCAGCAGCCTTTATGCACCTGATGCACAAGATATTTCAGCCTTATCTTGATTCCTTCGTCATCGTGTTCATTGATGATATCTTGGTATATTCTCGGTCCCAGGAGGACCATGAGCAGTATTTGAGGACTGTGCTACAGAATTTGAGGGAGAAGAAATTGTATGCCAAATTTTCTAAGTGTGAATTTTGGCTTGATTCTGTAGCATTCTTAGTCCATGTGGTGTCTTGTGATGGGATCAAGGTATATCCAAAGAAGGAGGAGGCGGTTCAGAGTTAGCCTAGACCGTCTTCAACTACTGAGCTCCGCAGCTTCCTTGGTTTGGCTGGGTACTATCGCCAGTTCGTGGAGGAATTTTCATCCATTGCAGCACTTATGACCAGGCTGACCGAAAAGGGTGCTCCGTTTAGGTGGTTTGAGGAGTGCGAGGAGAGCTTTCAGAAGCTCAAGGCACCCCTGACTTCAGCTCCAGTGTTGATATTGCCTACGGGTTAAGGGTCCTATACAATCTATTGTGATGCTTCAAGGATTGGCCTTGGGACGGAGTTGATGCAGGACGGTAGGGTGATTGCCTACGCGTCCAGGCAGTTGAAGGTGCACGAGAAGAACTATCCAGTTCATGATCTCGAGTTGGCAGCATTTGTTCACGCCCTGAAGATATGGCGTCATTATTTATACGGTGTTCCTTGTGAGATTTTCATGGATCACCGGAGTTTGCAGCACATATTCAAGCAGAAGGACATCAATTTGCGCCAGTGTAGGTTGTTGGAGTTACTCAAAGATTATGACATCACTATATTATACCACCAAGGGAAGGCCAATGTGGTGGCCGACGCCTTGAGTCATCGGGCGGAGAGTTTAGGAGTTTGGCATATCTTCATGCAGCTGAGAGGCACTTAGCCTTGGATGTTCAGTCCTTACCCAGTCAGTTCGTGAGATTGAATCTTTTTGAGCCTTGCCGGGTATTTGCTTGTGTGGTTGCTCGATCTTCTCTTTATGACCGCATTCGAGAGCACCAATATGATGATCCTAACCTTCTGGCTCTTCAGGATAGAGTTCGACGGGGTGATGCCAGGGATGTGACTATTGGTTATGCAGGGCCGTATCTGTGTGCCCAATGTAGATGGACTTCGGGAGTTGATTCTTAAGGAGGCCCATAGCTCGTGGTACTCCATCCACCCGAGTACCGCGAAGATGTACCAGGATCTAAGACAATATTTTTTGTGGCGAACGATGAAAAAGGATATAGTGGAGTTTGTAGCCAAGTGTCTCAACTGTCAGCAAGTCAAATGTGAACATCAGAGACCGGGAGGATTACTTCAGCAGATCGAGCTTCCATAGCGGAAGTGGGAGCGGTTCACCATGGACTTTGTCGTTGGACTTACTCGGACTTTGAGGAAGTTCGATGTTATTTGGGTGATTGTGGATCAGTTGACCAAATCAGCCCATTTCATTCCAGTGTTGACTACATATTCCTCAGAGAGATTGGCTTAGATTTATATCATGGAGATTGTCTGACTCTACGATATTCCAGTATCTATCAATTCAGACAGAGGTACGCAGTTCACTTCGTGGTTCTGGAGAGCCGTTCAGCAGGAGTTAAGAACCAGGGTGGAGTTGAGTACAGCCTTTCACCCTCAAACGGACGGGCAGTCTGAGCGCACGATTCAAATTCTTGAGGATATGCTCCGTGCTTGTGTGATGGATTTTGGAGGATCATGGAACCAATACTTGCCACTTTTAGAGTTTTCTTATAATAACAGCTACCAGTCCAGCATTCAGATGGCACCGTATGAGGCTTTATATGGTAGACGGTGCAGGTCTCCAGTGGGATGGTTTGAGCCAGGAGAGGCCCGATTGTTGGGTACATATTTGGTCCAGGATGCCCTGGACAAGGTGAAAGTGATTCAGAGGAGGCTTCGCACAGCTCAGTCCAGGTAGAAGAGTTATGCAGACCGGAAGGTTATTTGGAATTTATGGCTGGTGATCGGGTTTTGCTTCAGGTATCGCCTATGAAAGGCGTCATGAGGCTCGGGAAAAAGGGTAAACTGAGTCCGAGATTTATTGGCCCTTTTGAGGTATTGCAGCGGGTTGGGAGATTGCTTATGAGTTGGCCTTGCCTCCCAGCCTAGCAGGTGTTCATCCGGTATTCCACGTCTCTATGCTCCGGAAGTATCACGTTGACCCGACTCATGTTTTGGATTTCAGTTCAGTCCAGTTGGACAAGGACCTATCATATGTGGAGGAGCATGTAGCTATATGGGATAGGCAGGCCAGGAAGCTCAGGTCGAAGAATATTGCATCATTCAAGGTTCAGTGGAGGGGTCATCCGGTCGAGGAGGCGACTTGGGAGACCGAGCAGGATATGTGCAGTCAGTACCCTCATCTTTTCACAGCTTCAGGTATGTTTCTATACTCGTTCGAGGACGAACGATTTTCTTAAGAGGGGGAAAATGTAACGACCCGGTCGGTCGTTTTGAGAGTTATCGCCTCGATCCCCTAAAAGCTACTTCTCCCATGTCTATTTCTGCTTTTGGAACTTGTCGGAACGTTGAGTGGTGAAATCAGAGGTATTTAGGACACATAGTCCTTAAATGTGAAACTAAGATTCAGAAATTGGGCCGTAGTTAGAACTATGTGAAGACGGATCCGGAATGGAATTATGTCAACTCCGTTAGATCCGTTGGGTGATTTTTCAGGGTTAGGAGCGTGTTCGAAATGTGTTTTCGAGGTCTATAGTAGATTTAGGCTTGAATTGGCAAAGTTAGAATTTCGGTGATTTCGACCGATAGGTGAAATTCTGATATAGGGCCCGGAATGGAATTTCGGAAGTGACAGCAGGTTCGTGGTGTCATCTATGACCCGTGTGTAAAATTTGAGGTCATTCGGATGAGTTTTGACGTGTTTCAGCATCAGATGTAGATTTTGGAAATTTCATAAGTTCTTAGGCTTGAATCTATGCATAAATGATGATTTTGATGTTATGAGATATGTTTTGAAGGCTCGACTAAGTTCGAATGAGGTATTAGGATTAGTTGGTAGGTTTGGATGAGCTCTCGGGGGCCTCGGGTGTGGTTCGGGTGCTCAAACGGGCAAATTTAGCCTTAAGCTTATTGCTGTTTTTTCTGGTTTTACAGCAGTAGTCTTTTGTTCATCGCGATCGTGTGAGTTCATCCGCGATCGCGTAGGCTAAGCTGAGGCAGGCAAGAAATTGTTATATGGGATCGTACAAGTTGTTCCGCGATCACAGTGTTTGGGCAGTCTAGTCTCCGCATTCGCATGGCTAATGTCGTGATCGCATAGGATTCCTTAGGCAGCGGAAGGTTTGAGTATTGTTCTACGCGGTCGCGTGAAGCCAACGGCGATCGCGTAGAGTTGAGGAGATAAGTTCTGCAATCGCGTGCAGTACTCTGCGATCGCGTAGAAGGAATTTTAGGAATGGATTTATTACTCTTCGCAATCGCGACTGTAAGTTCGCGATCGCATAGAACAAATAACTGGGCAGAACATTTAAAGGCCCAAATTCTAAGGTTTGAACTGTTTTTCACATTTTTGAACTTGAGAGCTCAGAAAATGTGATTTTTGGAGAGTTTTGCACCTGGGCAACTTGGGTAAGTGAATTCTATCCGATGTAGACTAATTTCCATGATTATACTCTTTAATCTAGCCTTTAAGTTCGAAATTTTGGTGGAAAAATTGGATAAACTTCCCAGGCCGAATTCTTTTGTTTTGATTGGGATTTTGACATCTGATTTGAGTAATTCTTGTATGGTTAGACTCGTGAGTGAATGAGTGTCCGAAATTTATAATTTTTACCCGGTTCCGAGAAGTGGGCCCGAGGGACTTTTTGGACAAATTTCCTAATTTCGCGTATTAGCTTCGAACTAATTAGCTATTTTGATTCCTTAAAGTGTTATTTATATTATGCAATTGAATTTAGTAGATTTGGTCCATTTGGAGTCGGATACTCATGGAAAGAGCGTGGTGTTGAGTTGATAGCGCAGTCGATGTTAGTGGCTTGCCTAACTCTGTGTTGGGGACTTCCCATTAGGTTGTTTTGATATTGTTTTTGTTATATGGGCGCCGTGTACATGAGGTGACGGGTGCGTACATGGGCTATTTTTTCTAAAAACCCCAATTTTCCTTTCATGACATAAATAATTTTATCCCTATTTCATTGTTTCACGTACTAACTGTTTAGTTTAGCTTAGGAATGAGCATGTCTACCTGTTTTACTTGAGTTACTCCTATTTGTTACTATTTGCACCATGTTTAGGTAGTTTTATCCGTAATTACTTGTGATTTTTCCTGAACTGTTCAAATAAACTGTATCCGGTATTCATTTGCATTGCATATTTAAATTGGGACTACGGACGAGATTCCGGGAGCTTTCCCCCTGTACTGCATTGCATATTTAAATTGGGACTACGAACGAGATTCCGGGAGCTTTCCCCCTGGACTGCATCGCATATTTAAATTGGGACTACGGACTAGATTCTAGGAGCTTTCCCCCTGTAGTACATTGCATATCTGTTACTGTGAGATACGTTGTGTCGAGCCGAGGACTCCCTTTTACTATTTCTTTCAGCTGACTGTTTCTACTGTTTTTGCTTTAGCTTGTTATATCTCTCTGTGAAACTTTTAAACTATTTTTACTATAAACATCCAGTAGAGCCTTAACCTGACCTCATCACTACTTGATTGGGGTAAGGCTTGGCACTTACTGGGTACCAATTGTAGAGTACTCACGCCCTTTCCTGTGCATGTTTTCCATGTGCAAATCCAGGTACCAGCCCCCAGTATCGTGGCTAGCAGTCGTTCTAGCAGCTGTCAGGAGACCGCGAGGTAATTCTGCCGCGTACGCAGAATCCCACGAGTTCCCTTCTACTCTAGTATAGGCATAGAGGACTTATGTACTTTCCACTATTTCATTTTATAGAGCTACATTTAGTACAGAGCTTGTGACTGTCGTGACATTTCGGGTTTTGGGAAGTGAAATTGTATATGCCGAGCGGCTTATTTATGTGTCTTCTTCTTCTTTTCTATTTAAATAATTATATTGCTTTTATTTCTTCGCAAGTTTTAGGCTTACCTAGTCGTAGAGACTAGGTGTCGTCAAGAGACCGTTCAGAGGGTAATTCGGATCGTGACAACCATATAAAATCAATACATACACTATTATTTCATTAAAAAATCCATGTAAAAATACATATATTTTCTCAACTTATAATTTTCATAATCTCATATAAAGAGTAAAAATTCTCGTATGCTTAATTCTTAAAATGGTAAGAAGATAAAATTTTGTTCTTCTTAGAAAATAATTTCTATCTTTGTAATAAAGAAAATCTCATAAACTTTCTCATATTATGAGTATAATTGAAAGTAGTAATATTAATAATTATATAAAATCATATTTTTCAAACTGTTTTACAAAAATATTCCACTCAAAATACCATATCAAATGTATATAACGGTATCAAGGTTGTTAAAATTACAGGGTCTTATAATAAAATAGTCACGAATCCTCAATAACCTCATGAATGGTCTTAATCCCTTCAAGCTCATATGGATTACTACGACTTATCCTAATATTAAAGTATGGTATGTAACAATAATATGATCTTAAGGATGTTTGGGACTTAGAATAAAATTTAGGGAGCAAGTAAAGTAAAGGCACACATAAATTTACAGTAATTTTTTCTCAACTCATATTAATATGTGAATACAAGAATATAAAGAAGCCAACCCTATGGCCAAGAACAAAGAACTCCCTAGTTCCCTTCCTTAGAAATATTTCCTACCCTTAGGAATAACACTTAGACATTTTTTTGCATAACCAAAGAGCCATAAGACTATGTTCTGCCTTTGGAACAAGCCCTATGCACGTTTTTATAGTTCAGCCTATCCAATTACACTTGGCAGTGCATCTAAACAAGCAGATGACACGCCAAAACTATTGGAAAACTCTAAGCCAATCAAAAAGACATGATACAAAACGTGCATACACTTAGCCAAATAATTTGTCACGCCAAAATAAGGAAGTTGTAACCGCTCAACTGCATTGTCGTGTGCCCGACACACTTTGTAACCACTCCTTGTGCACTGCATGTGCGTGTTTTGGTCATCTTCTGCTCCCAAGGATGGCATTGCAGCCAGCCTTTCCCTTTGACACTACTCCGCCCAATGTCATGGCCACAGCTTGTCGCCCATGAATTAGCCGCACACGCCCGCTGCCGCAGCTGCTTGCTCATGTCAAGTCGCCCCCAACTTGATCAAATCTGCCCTTACCAATGGCATAGCCTATCTTGCCTTGCCTTTCCATGTCTTTGCCTTTGACGTGACATGGCTTTGACTTGCCATTGTCATGCCAACCCACATGTCCATGTGAAATGCGACTTGCCTCCATCAAGGAGCGTTTGACAACCCCACATAGTCCGTCATGCCGAGCTACCCATCATGATGTTGCCCCAATTTTTCAGGTTGTATGCCAAGGCTATCATAAAAATCCTTGATATAACACACATTTGCCGAGGTACCTTGTTAAGGGTCTAACAAACCACCCCCACCCGAAGAATTCGTCGTCCTCAACGAAGCACCTTCAGCATTTTTTAGTACCACCATAGGCCTTAGATATGTAATTTTGTGCTCTTTTTGGCTCATCTACATCCTTTTCATTAGCAAATAAAGTAGTGAGCCACTCATGTTTTGGGCAGTCCCTGGCCATATGTGGTCCCTTGCAAATAAAACAGCCATCAAACTTGATGTTTTTTCCCTTGTTTGTCGAAGGTCCAGCACATTGCTTTTCCCTCCCATTTCCATTGCCCACAACAATATTTTCCTTGTCATTTCTGATTTTATTCCACTCTTTTGTCTTGTCCTTGTTCCTATTTTTGGACTTTGAAGTGGCAGAAAAATTAGAACATTCTTGTCCCAACTGAGAATCACCCAAAACATCTGCAACGGTGATGGCACTAGGTAGGTCTTTTACGTGCTTCCTACTGAGTTCCATCTGCGCCCACGACTACAACCCATGCAAGAAATTTTGCAACTTGTCTTTCTCAAACATGTTGATTATGTCAAGCATCAAAGAATTGAAATCTTTGATGTAATCCCTAACCGTTCTAGTTTTCTAGGGGTCCACCTCTTTGAGCTTGGCTTAACCACAAGAGTGTTTTCATGAGGCAGCAAGAGTATTGCAAAGCTAAGGTGTGCGAGCTAATACCAAGGCACGAGGGAAAACGGGCAAGTTATGGCCTAGGATTTGAGGGAGGCAAGACAGCTTAGCAAGGGCTTGAAAATAAATATGCGGGCTAAGGTGACAATATGGCATGGCAAAGGCGTCAAGGCATGAGGCGGTGATGCTAAGGCAAGGCAAAAACGAAATGGGCAAAGGCAGTCTAAGTGCAACGAAGGCATGAGCATAGGACAGACTTGGCATGGAATTAGGGCGTGGTGAAATGCGATGTGTGTGGGTGTCGGCTAAGACTTAATGTGACTGCAATGCACTTGAGTTCAAAGCATTGGCCCTTGATTCAAGCCAAGGCACGCACATGGTCAGCAGGCCTCAACTTTGACAAATTCAAAGGCGGTTACAAGGCACATGTTGTGCACATGACGATAGTTGGCTTTGGTCAGGAAGTTGCGAGAAAGTTTTTGTAGCCATGATTCTATTATCTTAGCATGATCGAACATGATCCTAGAGGTTGGGGGATATTAACTACACTAGGCTAAAATAGTGGGTATGTGTGGGACAAGTGTCTAAGCCTGTGTGCGAAAAGTGTAAAGGCAAAGCATTGTCATATGATCTATTAATGTGCAACACCCTTATGCTTGTAAAAAAACGTGTGAGAGTACATGTTAGATTTAGGAAAGAGTTCCTAAGTCTGTTTTCAAGAGTGAAAATGCCAAAGGTCAAAAGTGATCTTTTGTATGCTCGAGTTTCCTATATAATGTGCCTTGTGTTCTACTTATTTTCTGTTTCCTTACTTAAATTCGTTGCCTAAGTTGTTCCTAAGACTTACTACGTTGAAATATTCCAAAAAATATTCTATGTCCAAAGTTGCTGAAATATTGGCTAAGTGTTGTGGGAAGGTGATAGTAGGATACAATCTCGTGTTTTAGTCTTTTATTGCACTCTAATTTACTGCACTTTAATTTAGTTAGAGCTTTAATCGCTAGTATTTTGCGCTAATTGTGTGCTTTATGCCTTGTAGGAGTGATTACGAGTGGTGTAAATGTTATCGAACGAATTTGAGTAATTTGGAGCTTTGAAGTATGAGTAAAATCCCAAAGGATTAAGCCAAGATCGTGTTTGGGGGACGAAAACCACATCCAGAGATCAAAATTCAAGAAAAAAAGTCAGACTATGAGAAATCACCATAGCCGCGACATGTGGGAAACCGCGAGTATTCATTTTCCTATTATTGTGAATTTGCAAGGTCTCTGATAAACCCCACAAGCACACCGTGTGGCGCATCACCCTGTGCGGCGTGTCTATGCATTTTTCACAGAGTAAGAATCCTATTTCGGCTAGGAGAAGGTGGTTTCATTTGGGCCCAATCCTACTTAGTATAAATACATGTAAAACGTTATCTTTGGTATTTTTGACACATCTTAGACCTAAGGAAGCTAAGGAGGATGTGGAAGCAAAAGCTCAAGGATTTCATCATTCAATCCTCACTCAAGACAAGAGTTTGGATCGTTTTATGTTCTCCTTTAACTTAAACATATTTGTGATGAATTACTCCATATCCATAGATTAATTCTCTTTAGGGTTTGATGGATTTGATGTATTGATACTTTTTTGTGGATTATAACTCTAGTTTTATGTATTGGAGATTTTTGGGTGTTTTAATCGTTGCATCTATATTCACTTGTTCATGTAATAGAGAAAGGCATAACTTGTGATATCTTTGCATTCTGTTTTGTTGGTTGAATTCATAAATTCATTTTGGTAATCGGAAGAGGCTAATTGAATTATTAATTAAACCTCGATAGGAGGATAATCGAGAGATGTTCTCCTAAAGACCAATCCACTACGAATTCTTGCATATCTTCACGTACTTAAATTTGGTTCATCTTGTGAGGTTGAGACTTAATCGAGGGAGGAGTTTTGACTAAACAATTGAACTAATAACCAAGTGAATTCGATACTCACTTGAACATTAGAAGTAAATTATCTAGGGTTAAATCCCAACCTTTGTCTTGCACTTATCCTATCAACCCTATTTTCTCCCAATTGATAACCTTTGTTGCTTATTACTTGCGTTGATTGTCATTAGTCGATAGTTTAGACTCTTAGTTAAATTTAGTTTTAATCATATAAATCCCAATTGTTGATCATCTTGGATAGCAATCAGCTATAAGCTACGAAAATATTATTTAACTCCGATCCCTGTGGATACGGTATTATAATCTACTATATTCGGCTAGCGACCATATTTAAGTGTGTGTTTTGCGCTCGTTAGAAGGTTAAAATTGGACATGAGGCCTGGCTGCCGAACAGGCCAGTGGCAGAAAAAAATCAAGTCTGTGACAATTGGTATCAGAGAGGAGCAGGTTTGTGATAGAAACACGATGAGCGGTGGCAGATTTTGTGGTCTTGTTTGAGAACATGGTCGGTGGTAATAATGAACTACAGGAAAGGCTAGCGAAACTATAGGCATTGATTGGAAATTTCCTTGAAGGTAGCGAAATTCAAACCCTCAGGACAAGGCTTGCCTACCTTGAGGCAGAATTGGAAAGGCTAAGTCAAGAGAATGTGGATTTGAAAAATGCGACAATGGTGCTATAACATGCTGTGGTCGAGGATGCTCCTCAACGTGGTGTTGATTGTCTCGAGGTAAAAATTCCTGAACCTAAGGAATTTGGTGGATCAAGGAGTGCACGTGAATTGGAGAATTTTCTTTGGGATATAGAGCAGTACTTTCATGATATTCGTGTTCAAGATGAAAGGGGAAAAGTATCCTTGACTAGCATGTATTTGAGTGAAGATGCTATGTTGTGGTGACGCACTCGTGTGGCTGAAGATGAAATTATGTGCAGACCAAATACTGAGTCATGGGAGCGGCTTAAAAAAGAGTCGAATGATCAGTTTCTTCCTAGCAATACGTCTGGGATTGATAGAGACAAGTTGAAAATGAGGCAAACCGGATCAGTGAAGGCATATGTCAAAGAGTTTACTTCTTTGATGTTGAGCATAAGCAATATGTTTGAAGAAGACAAATTGTAAAACTTCATGAGCGGGATGCAGCAGTGGGCATAATTGGATTTGCATAGACATAATATTCAAAACCTCACAAGTGTTGTGGCGGCGGCCGATGCATTGGGTGATTTTCACTTAAGTGAAGAGACTTCTACTTCAAAGTCCAACGACGGAAAGAAGCACATGGAAAAAGAGTAGAAGAAATGTGAGAATAACAATGCTAATGAAAAAAGGGGAAGGGAAAGCAAGAGGCTAGAATTTCAAAGAGCAAGGAGAAGGGCAGTAAATTTAGTGGTTGTTTCATTTGTGATGGGCCACATTGAGCAAAGGACTTTTCAAAGAAGGCAATGTTAAATGCAACTACTGTTGCTAATAAGAGGGTTGCATTAGAGGCAACGACCATTGAAAAACAAGTGGTTGGGGTCAATGCAATTGTGGCTAATGAGAAATGAGACCAAGGGGCGTTGTTTGTCAACCCCTTAGGACTCATAAATTGAGTTGGCCTCGACGAGGATGTCGAGTTTCAAAGGGTGCAGGTGGTTTGTTAGGGGTCCACCTCTTTGAGCTTGGCTTGACAACAAGAGTGTTTTCATAAGGCAGCAAGAGTGTTGCAAAGCTAAGGTGTGCGAGCTAACACCAAGGCACGAGGGAAAAACGGGCAAGTGATGGTCAAGGCTTTGAGGGAGGCAAGGAAGCTTGGCAAGGGATTGACAATCGAGATGTGGGTTGAGGGTGACACGATGCCATGGAAAAGGCATCAAGGCATGAGGCAGTGATTCTAAGGCAAGGAAAAACGAAGTCGGCAAAGACAGGCTTAGTGCAACGAAGGTGTGAGCACCTAATATTTTTTACCACAATCGGGGTTTCTACCTTTTTTGTATTTAATATTTTCTAGGTTTAATCTTGATATTTTGTGACAGCCCGGCCGGTCGTCTTGAGAGTTATGGCCCCGATCCCCCATTAATTGTCTCCCTCGCATCTATTTCTGTTGTTGTGACTTGCCGGGAGGGTTCGTTTTGCTTTTCTGAGTGAGTTGAGACACTTAGGGTGTGTTTGGTATAACGAAAAATGATATTTTCTTGGAAAATAAGTAGTAAACTTATTTATTATTTGGTGTTTGGTACGCAAATTAAAGAAAATATTTTCTCAAGAGTATTCACAAATAATTTAGATACAAAAAATATGAAGTCATAAACTTTCGAACCAACAACTTTCCGAACTCACAAATTTCATAAACTTCCGAACTTCTAAGCTTTCAAAACCGTAAAATTTCGAACCCGTAAACTTCGAAACACATAAATCTCCGAACTCATAACTTTGGAACTTGAAAGATTTCGAACTTATAAATTGAGAGATAAAAAAAGTAAAACTGAAAATATATTAAAAAAAATTCCAGGGGGGAGGGTGCAGAAGAACGAAAAAACTTAAATTTAAAATTATAAAAAAAAAAAGTAAAAAAAAATATTCATGCGGGATGGGGACCCAGTAGGGGTGGCGGGTTAGGGGATGGTGTAGAAAAACGAAAAACAGACATTTGAAATTACAATAAAAAAAGTAAAAAAAAAA
>ML424631.1:98026-120889 GCA_005239525.1 Nicotiana knightiana
GGGTGGGTGGTGACAGAAAAAAAAACTTTTTGGAGAGAGGGCATAGGGTGGGGTTAGGTGGGTGGGCGTGGGGGTGTGGTGTGGGTTGCTGAGGATAGGGAATAGGGTGGGGAAGCTTGAGAAGGAGTTATGAAAATATTTTTCCTTCTTTTGATAAGGAAAACATTGAATGAGTTGGTAAGGAAAAAGTTTCCACAACATTTAGACCAACCAAACATGGGAAAATTAGTAATGTTTTCCTTCGTACCAAACACACCCTTAGTCTCTTAATTGGAAGCTTAAGTTGGAAAAGTCACTCGGGCATGGACTTGTGTGTAAACGACCTCGGATTTGAATTTTGATGGTTCTGTTAGTTCCTTTAGGTGACTTTGGACTTAGGAGCGCGTCCGGAATGTGATTTAGAGGTCCATAGTAGAATTATGCTTGAATTGGCGAAAAATTAGAATTTTGGCGATTTTGGCGGACAGTGGAAATCTTGATATCGGAGTCAGAATGGATTTCCGAAAGTTGTAGTAGGTTCGTAGTGTCATTTTTGACTTGTATGTAAAACTTGATGTCATTCGGACGTGACTTGATATGTTTCGACATCGTTTTGTAGAATTTAGAAATTTCAAATTTCATTAGGCTTGAATCCGTGTGGAATTCGTGTTTTTGATGTGGTTTGAAGGCTCGACTAAGTTCGTATGGTATTTTAGGATTGGTTCGTTGAGGTCCAGGGGGCCTCGGGTAATTTTCGGGTGCTTAACGGATAAAAATTGGACTTAGGAGAATTTCTGAAATTTGCTGGTTCTGGAGTTTTTGCACCTGCGGTGGGAAGTCCGCAGGTGCGGCCCCACAAAAGCGAGGATGGGGTCATAGGTGTACTTTTAGACTTGAGAGTCAGTGGTCGCAGATGTGACGAGTGAGCCACAGAAGAGGAGCCGCATCTCCGGAAGGGTAATCGCAGATGAGGACTGGAGAAGAAACCAAGCTTCCGTAGAAGCGGACGAGTAATCGCAGAAGCGCATCCGTAGATGCGGATATAGGTGCGCAGGTGCGGAGTCTGAAGAATTAATGAATTTCCGCAGGTGCGGAGCTTTAGCCGCAGATGCGGTACCGCAGAAGCGGTTAATGGACTGCAGGTGCGGTTTAACTGGCAGGAAAAGGGGAAAAAGTCGAGGGTTGGATTCATTTCTCCATTTTTGGACTTGGGAGCTCAGAAATTGGTGATTCTTTGAGGGATTTTCAGAGAGTGCTTTGGGGTAACGATTCCTAACTCGATTTTGGTTATATTTCATTAATTTATTGTTGTATTCTTCATTTAATTAAGGAATTTGAGTGAGAAAGTTGGGAAAATGGGAAAAAAGTTCCCCAACCGAATTTCTGAGTTTTGAGTGGAATTTAGACATTGTATTTGGATAATTTTGGTATGAGTGAACTCGTGAGTGAATGAGTGTTCATATTTGGTAACTTTTACCCGATTCCGAGACGTGGGCCCGGGGAGGCTTTTTGAGCGATTTTCTAATTTTTTGCTTTAACTTTGAATCCGTTCGCTAGATTAGTTTCTTGTAGTTATATTTATGTTATGTAATTGGTTTTGGCTAGATTTAGGCCATTCAGAGTCGGATATTCGTGGAAAGAGTATTATTTCTGATTGATTTGAGCTTGGTTCGAGGTAAGTGGCTTGCCTAACATTGTGTGGCGGAACTCCCCTTAGGATTGGTACTGTTGTAAAAACTCGATTTTCACTAAATAATAACTTGTTTTTTCTCTTATTTGAACTTTATCAGCATGTGTAGTATCCTGTTAGACTAAGAAAGCATGCCTACTCCCCTTAACTGTTTACTTGAACTACGTGCAGCATGTTTAGTGAATTTACCTGTCTTTCCTTAACTTTTACTTAGGTTAAATTGTAAGATTTCGTGCCATAACTATTGAATTCTATTGTTTGGTTTCATATTTACTTTGGGACTACGGAACGGTATTCCTAGAGATCCCCATGTACTGCATATTTACTTTGGGACTACGGAACGATATTCCGGGAGATCCTCCCTGTCTTGCATATTTTCGTTCGTACTACGGAATGGTATTCTAGGAGAACCCCTACACATTTAAGTTTGGGACTACGAGACGGTATCTCAGGAGATCCCCTGTTGTATTGTTGTGTACTGAGTTGTTTCCTTCTTGTTTCTTCCTTGTTAAATTTTAGCCTTTATTTTAACGTGATATTTCATTTTGCCTTGCCTTGTGATATATACATATTCCGGTAGGGCCCTGACCTGACCTCGTCACTACTCGACCGAGGTTAGGCTTGGCACTTACTGGGTACCATTATGGTGTACTCACTACCTTTCCTACACATATTTTTCGTGTGCAGATCCAAGTACATCTTACCAGCCTCATCGCTAGTGCAGTCGCTGCTGCTTAGTGGAGACTTCAAGGTACATCTGCCCGCGCCCGTAGATCCTCGGAATCCCCCTCTATCCCCTTATGTTCATTTGTTCTTCTTTATGTAGAAAGGATGTATAAAACAATTAAGGCTTCTTAGTAGCTTGTGACTCGCGGTGTTCTGGATTTTGGGAATTGTTTTGTACATTTCAAAAGTGATAATTGTATATGCTGAGTGGCATTCAGTTACTTATTAGATATTTATTACTGTTAGTAGTTAATGTTCATATTCTTATTTCATTTTCGCAAAGTGCTAGGCTTACCTAGTCGTAGAGATTGGGTGTCGTCACAATAACTCACGGAAGGGGGAAATTGGGTCATGACATATTTTAACTTTTATATTATTTTTATTAGTAGGCTTTATTAGAGAATACATAATAATTTTAACACAGTCTACTACATAGAGGTCGAAAGAATTTATTTTAAACACGGACCAAATCTAATAAAATTACTTCCTACCTTCCCTATACTATTTCCTTGTCACACCACTCACTCACAACACTATTTCCTTGTCCCATCACCCCACTCTCTATACTATTCACTTGTCCCAACATGCATTCCCTACACTCTTCCTCCCTTATTTATATTATAGCCATAAGCTCACACACAGACACTAGAACTACACATATATCTTCTTCCACTCACACAATTAGAGGAGGGCACATTTAAAGAAAAGAAGTGAGTAGACAAAAGAATAAGAAAAATGGCAGTGGCCATTTTCCAACCTCAGACTAGCTGTAAATCAATCGTTTTTACCATCAAGCTCTACCCTTTAGCCATAGAAGCTTTCATAAACTTCGGGTTCAATCGAAACACCATCTTTCATTTCCAAGAGTTTCTTCATACCGGATAGCTCTTTTTCGACATGGAATTTACGTGAAATGGGACGAGTTTGAGAGTTTCCATCGAGGTCACCAACTTGGCTAAGCTTCGTAATGGAATACAAAATCAATTGCTAACTAATTCATTTGTTTAGCTGTTAAATGTGATTAATTAGGAGTTAGAGTTAGTTAATATGTTAGTTAATAGATCACGTGAGCTGCACGTGTGTAATGTGTATAAATAGCAGCTCCCCTCTCTTCTGCAGAGTAATGAAACAGTTACTTCCTCTTCTTCTTCACTTCTGATTTCTTCTTCATTATAAATGAAGAACTTCGATCCTCCATGCATGGCCTGATTCAACATGGTATCAGAGCGGGTGAATTGAAGAGAGCTCGTGCTGTGAAAATCGAGATCTGTAGAAGAGCATAAAGCATAATTGTGTGAACTTCTAGCAGAGTTGCAGAAGTGTGTGAAGCAAGCTCGATTTATGAAAAAATGGCGGTAGGAAATGATATCTCTTCACTTGATCATAATCATCCTCTATATCTCCAAGCAGGATATGCACCTACACTCATTCTAATTCAATTGAAACTCACTGGACTGGACAATTACGCGTTATGGAGCAGAGCTATGAATTGGCTCTTCGAGGCAAAGGAAAACTAGGTTTTGTAGATGGATCATGTGTCAAAAGCATGTACAGAGGAGAATTGGCAGAACAATGGAAGAAATGCAACGCTATAATCCTGTCATGGATAGGAAGCACGGTGGCAATAGAATTTATGGCTAGCATTGTGTATGCATCCAATGCTAAGAAGGTATGGAGTGAATTTGAGGAGAGATTTGATAGATCGAATTTAACTAGAATTTTCCATCTATGGACTGAGATTTCCACACTTAGGCAAGGAACAAACTCGGTTACTTCGTATTACTCAAAAATGAAGAACTGTTGGGATGAATTGGACGTGTTAGCTCCACTTCCTTCTTGTGATTGTGAGGAATCACTGCCTTATGTGGTTCATCTAAGATCATAGAGACTGCTGCAGTTTCTAATGGGACTGAATGAGTCGTATAGCAATCTGAGAAGCAACCTATTAGCTAGGAGACTTATAATTTCTGTGAATGAAGCATATGCTACAATCTCACAGGAAGAAAGCCAAAGGCTGTTAGGTGTAGTTGATGGAAATAAGGAGCCATTGACTATGCTGGCAGGGAAGACTTATCAAGGTTTTAGACCTAAGAAACCTAGTGTAGTATGTGAGCACTGTGATTACAAGGGACATTTGAAGGAGAATTGCTACAAAATTGTTGGTTACCCACAGGATTTCAAGAGCAAGAAGAAATGACCACAAGCTGGTGGATTCAGACCCTTTGCAAATTCAATAGCTGCAGGGAATAACATGAAGATACCAGAGGTACAGGGTCAATTCTTCACTGAGCAGCAATACAAACAAATACTGGATATGTTGAACAAGCCAACTTCTAGTGGTGTATTAGATAACATTGCAGGTAATATGGCATGTATGTCTTCAATGTTATCCAATAGTCTTAACTGTGAATAGATAATAGATACAGGGGTTTCTCACCATATTACACCATATAGAGAGTTGCTAACTGTTTTTAGAGCACTGAAAGAACAAAGTAACAGTAGAGTACAAGTTCCTACAGGTGGTAGAGATGAAATTGCAAGCATAAGAGATGCATTAATTTTGGGCAAATACAAGCTTGAGAATGTTCTGCATGTACCAGACTTTAAATTCAATCTGCTCTCAGTGTCCAAGATAACAAAGCAGTTGTGTTGTGTGGCACTATTCTTTCCTGACTTTTGTGTGTTTCAGGGACTCTTCAATGGAAGGTTCTGGGGATTGGTAAAGAAAAGGAAGGATTATACATTTTATAGGAAGAAATAACAACTGCAGTAGGAGCAGCAGTACACAAAGATGAGGAGTGTGGAAGGTTGTGGTATTGGAGACTTGGACATCAATCCATTGGAGCTATGCAACATATTGCAGAGGTCAACAATAAGATAGACACTGAACAATTGAATTGTTGTGAAGTTTGTCCTTTAGCTAAGCAAAGTAGGCTGAAATTTCCTGTTAGTAATAGTAGAGCAGGCTATGTTTTTCAATTGATGCATCTTGATGTGAGGGGTCCATAAAAAAATCCTACATATGATAAAAAATATTACTTTGTTACCATAGTTGATGACTACATTAGATACACATGGATATGTTTGATACAGCCTAAATGTGAAGTGATTGTAGTGCTAACGAATTTCTTGGTTTTAATAAAGAACCAGTTTGATAAAACTGTTAAAGTTCTTAGATCAGACAATGTTAGTGAATTCTTCAATTCAAAGTGTGATGAATTATTAGCTTCTTATGGAATAATTCATCAAAGTAGATGTTCATACACTCCACAACAGAATGGAGTTGTGGAGAGAAAACACAGACACATACTAGATGTTGCAAGAGCCTTGGCATTTCAGAGTTCAGTACCTATGAGATTTTGGGGAGAATGTGTGAAGACTGTTGTATATCTGATTAACAGGCTACCTTCCAAAGTATTTCAAGGAAGCAACCCCTTTGAATTACTATATGGGAAGCCCCCTCAACTGTCTCATCTAAGAATATTTGGATGTCTTTGCTATGCTAGAAGACTACCTAAAGGTGACAAGTTCACTTCGAGGGCCAGAAAGACAGTTTTTATGGGATATTCAGAATTACAGAAAGGATACAAGTTGTATGATCTTGAGGATCATCAAATCTTCATTAGTAGGGATGTCCAGTTCAAGGAGTCACTATTTCCTTTCAAAACTGGAAATTCATATGAACTAATTGACTTTCACTTGTTTAAACATAATGTTGATGAAGGTGTCACTCAGTTGACCATGAAAGCAGGATACTGCCAAAGTCCACACGGTCATTCATTATTCACTAGAAGAAAGGGAGACAACATAGTGATCATTCTAATCTATGTTGATGATCTTCGCATTACTGTAAACAATAAGCAACTCATTGAAGATGCCAAGCAGACTCTGAACAGCAACTTCAAAGTCAAGGATCTTGGAGAGCTTAGATATTTCTTGGGGATTGAAGTGTTGAGGTCCAAACAAGGCATACTCCTCAATCAAAGAAAGTATTCCTTAGAGCTGATCTCAGATGTAGGACTTAGTGGAGGCAAGCCAGCTTCAACACCAATTGAAGCAAACACAAGGCTCACAACTGTTGAATTTGACAAGCTAACTGGTAAGACTGATGATCCTCTACTGGAAGATATTTCAAGCTATCAAAAACTGGTGGGAAAGTTGATTTATCTTACTATCACCGACCAGATATTTGCTTTACAGTACAAGTGCTGAGCCAGTTCATACAGCAACGAAGAGGTCACACTGAGAAGCAGCTTTAAGGGTGGTGAAGTATATCAAAGGCAGTCCTGGTCTGGGGATATTTTTAAGTTGCAAGCCAATCACTCAATTGACTGCCTATTGTGACTCTTACTGGCAGCTTGTCCTAATACTAGACGCTCAGTTACAGGTTATGTCATTAAGCTAGGGGATTCCTTAATCTCATGGAAAACTAAGAAGCAACCCACAGTCAGTCGAAGTTCAGCTGAAGCAGAATATCGGAGAATGGCAGCTAGTGTTGCAGAGATCGTGTGACTAGCTGGATTACTTCAAGATCTAGGAATACTGATATCCAAGCCAATTAAACTACACTGCGACAGCAAAGCAGCCATTCAAATTGCTGCTAATCCTACCTTCCATGAGCGTACCAAGCACATAGACATTAACTGTCATTTCGTCCGAGAAAAGGTAAAGGAAGGGCTCATTGAAACCATGTATGTTGCTACACAATCACAGCTGGCTGATCTCGTCACAAAAGGATTAGGTGTTAATCAGCATCACCTTCTCTTGTCCAAGCTAGGAGTGCTCGATGTCTTCCACCATCCAGCTTGAGGGGGGTAATGGAATGCAAAATCAGTTGCTAACTAATTCATTTGTTTAGCTGTTAAATATGATTAGTTAGGAGTTAGAGTTAGTTAATATGTTAGTTAAAAGATCACGTGAGATGCACGTGTGTAATGTGTATAAATAGCAGCTCCCCTCTCTTCTGCAGAGTAATGAAACAGTTATTTCCTCTTCTTCTTCACTTCTAATTTCTTTTTCATTAAGAAATGAGGAACTTCGATCCTCCATGCATGGCCTGATTCAACACTTCGGTCCTAGTTCTCGTTCATCATACTATTACGGTGTAACAGAAGAAGCTTTTGTTGCAATAAAGGTTCAATCTTTTTAACACTTTTTGTCCATTTCATTTCCTTTTAACTTTGATTTGTGATTTGGTGTATGATTTGATGTTAGGTATAAGCGTTAATCAGTGTGTTTTGCTTGATGATATTATCCGTTTCTAACCTTTTTTTTTAAATAGTTAATGCAAGATTTTATTTCTATTTGAATGGAACTCGTTCAATTTGCATTTGAATTTGTGATTTTTCGTCTCTTGTTAAATTAGTTCTTCGTAATACTAGTTTGTTTATTTAATTGGCTTTTAGTAAAGATAAACTATCTATTTATTTGCTTGTTTAGTATTTTTGTATGTGGGTTATTAATTTATATTTGAGTTAGATTGGAGTGATTCTGTTTTTAAGTTTAGTATGATATTATCCATGGGCAGACTGAATGGAAAGGCTTAGTTGATGATTGATATGAACCTGACATGAAATAAGAAAATGGGCCGTGCAACTTATGGTTAAAACATAAAGGCAATTATCAGGCCCAATGTAATAAAGTAACTGGTCACTTTTGCTCCATAAACAAAGGTTGTAATATGAATAATTAACCTTAGAGTTTAGAAAATTAGATATATTTTAAATGCTAGCCAACGTTTAATTGTTATATGTTAGTGAAGAATTTTAATATCATATTCTTGTCTCCCGAATAAATAATTTAACAACTTAATCACTTCTAATAATTAATTTTCAATAATTAATTTAAGCGTTTAGCAACTAGTATGCCGCTTTAACTTCTTTGTTCACAGCCTCGCTTGCATAGCATGATATTTAACATTCAATAAATTAATTCAATAATCTTGCACCATATCCCATATTTAAATAGTCCTAATTTTATTATTTCTCATAATTGCGGATTCGCTTGCATAGGGCGATGGTGACATTTAAGAAATTTCAAGATTAATTTTCTCAAGCATGAATGTAGTAATTTCTCAAAAGTACTGTAAATAATTGATTGTCATGATTTCGGATTCGCTTGCGAGGCGCGATTATGATAAGTTAATTAATTTTATTTTCGATCACGCATCTCTTGCGTAGCGTGGTTATGACAAAATATATTATCCAGATCATTCTTCAATAATTCTTAATCAAGAAATAAAAGCGGATATGTAAAACATGAAAATCAAATAGAGTAAGTTTGTCCAAATTTAAT
The DNA here is from genome assembly GCA_005239525.1 of Nicotiana knightiana. Lineage (NCBI taxonomy): Eukaryota > Viridiplantae > Streptophyta > Magnoliopsida > Solanales > Solanaceae > Nicotiana > Nicotiana knightiana. Next base: position 106,716 of record ML424631.1, read on the forward strand.
TGAAGCCAATTTTAGTGAATAAAAGCGGTCATGCTAGAACCACGGGACTCGGGTAATGTCTTACATCTTCTTTCCGGTGAACAGAATTTTTTACTCGGACTTTGTTTTTGCAAACTAATATGAAAAGAGTCAAATCTTCCTTTGAATAGGGATTCAAATAAAAGGTGACTTGAAAAATCCAAAAATCAATTCCAAGTGATGACTCTGAATAATAAATAATCCCTATTTCAAAAATATCACTTTAATTGAAAAATTTCTTTAACACACAATAACGCATAACATAATATATATCTCTTCAGGTAAAAAGGGATTTGACAGAAGGCATGCGGAAGACAGACTTGTCATGGCATTGGGGCGTGGCAAAGGGCAGTGTGTGTGGACATTGGCTAAGACTTAATGTAACTGCAATGCACCTGGGAGCAATGCATTGGCGCCTGATTCAAGAAAAGGCACGCACATGGGCAGCAGGTTTCAACTTTGACAAAGTCAAAGACGGTTACAAGGCACATGTTGTGCACATGACGACAGATAGCTTTTGTTCAAATATGGCATGCATTTGCTAGAATAGCAATGATTCCATTATTTTAGCAAGATCTACAATGATTCTAGTAGTTGCGCATGTCAACTACACTAGGTTAAAATAGTGAAATTTGTGGGACAAGTGTCTAAGCCTAAGTGCGACAAGCGTAAAGGCAAAGGCTATGTACATACTCTATAAATGTGTAGCACCCTTATGCTTGTAAAAAAAAAACGTGTGCGGGTACATGTTAGAGTTAGGAAAGAGTTCCTACGTCTATTTTCAAGAGTGAAAACGTCTAAGGTTAAGAATGATCTTTTGTACACGGCTGTACTTTGAGTTTGAGTTTTTTTGTATGCTCGAGTTAAATACAAAGCTGGTAAAAGAATTTCGTGTATATTGTGCCTTGTTTTTTTGCCTATTTTCTATTGCCTTACTAAAATTCGTTGCCTAAATTATTCTTAAGATTTACTATGTTGAAAGCTGCCTAAAAATATTGTGAGTCTAAAAATAGTGAAATATTGGCTAAAGTGTTATGGGAAGGCTGAAGTTGGGCGTGAGGCCTGGTTGCCGCACATACTGGTTTTGGCGGAAAAAACTCAAGCCCGTGACAGAGTCTTTCTTTTCTTTTCCCCTTGTACTTCACACTTAATTCAAAACCAGAAGAGAACAATAAATCAAGGAAACATACATATATAGTGAATATCATGTAACTGCGCCTAATGTTCATTACACTGATTGGTACTAACCTTGATATTGTATGGTTTTGTAATATATATATATATATATTCACACACACTTAATTCTGACAGGTTTTTCTTTATAACCACAACAAATGCAAAAATTAAATTTAAGATAAGTTGGCAAGAGAGGGTTGCTCCGATTGGTCAGCACCTTTTACCTACAACCTCAGAGTGTAGATTCGAGTCACCAAAGGAGCAATAGTTCCAACAAAGGAAATAAAAGGGGAATCAAAGAAGGGAATATAAAAAATAAAAATAAAATTAAAAAACTTAAGATAAGATAATTGAAAAGGTATATGTTAACATGATGAGAATGGAGGTCTGTGCAATTACTAGGAAAATAACTTTGACTATTCCAGATGTTTCTTGACCCAATTATCGTCTGTTTCAACAACCAATGAGCTACAACTTCATGATAGCAAAAGGTAAAACTAATCAACATGAAAATTAGAATTTTTCCCAATGTTATGTTTTCTTTCGACAAATTGTAGAGGGATGCAGAAGTTAAAGTTAAAGGTGCAACAATTATTCCTCTTATTAGAGGTTTATGGCATGTTTTATTCATCAAATATACATAAAACTGAGGAATGGGCGGATGCTTTAACATAGGCGGATGTGAGACACAGAAAGAATAGATTCAGGTGCTCCTGAGTCAAGAGATTCTTCTACATATTAATAAATTTAGTTCGTGTCATTTCCAAACACTAATAATAGGGGTTGAAGACTAAAGTCGTAAAAATATTAGAGCTTAGCAAGCCAGCAAAATACTGTAAGCTCCATTTACTTTATTTTGGTGTGGGAGACTTCTTTCAATCTTTTGATAAAAAGGTTCTTTCCATATAAGAGCAAAAAAGAAATCGAAACACACCTTTTTAGGTCACTGAATTTAGAACGTGGCTTAACGATAGTCGTGTTTTGTGCACTTGAATTAGTAAGATAATTAGTAATTAAAGTTAGCCAAAACCAACAAAAGTTTCTTTGTTTGAAGGTATCCTTTGATAATGACTCTTCCTCAATTCGAAGACTGCCACGAAAGTTTTGACTTAATGATTCAACTTTAAAGGGTGACAATCGCTTACTTTTCTCTTAATGCTTCTCCATTGTTGTGGGGATTTTACCTTTTTGCTTGACTAATCGGAATTCTTAGTATATCGAGTCACTAGTTTGGCCATGAGAGTATGTTATTTTTTTATTTGAAAAATTAATCTAAACAGTCAGTCATCCAATCGTTTAAATTAAAAATAGCTAACAGATAAAAAAATAATCATATATAATTAGCATATAAATTATGCATACCAGCTATAAAAATAAAAAGTCAATTCGGACGGTTGTTTGTAAAAATCCCTTTTTGTTTTCCAATTCAGCATGCTAATAACATTGTTACTTTTCTCAACAGTATAGTGATAGGGCTTATTTGGATTATTATCATATATATTGGGAAAAGAAGAAACAAGATTCTGGAGAAACTAGTTCAACGTCTGTTGACTTTTCCAGTGAAACCAAATATATTCTACTAAATTGTACTAATATACTTTGTGTAAGCGTGTAATCTATCGCGAAACCACTTAGTTTTATATATTTTAATTTTGCAACACATCCAGTCATGTAAAGACATTATTTTATTTTAACTATGCAAAGACTAAAGACATAATTTATATCATGCTATATATATCTCACATGCAGATTCATATGATATCATGTTTTATTCGTTGGAAGCTATTTGTGGAATCTTTTAAAGCAATTTTTTCTACGTTCCAAAGTAGGCATTTGACTTCCATTTATGAAACACTTTCTATAAATAATAAACCCAAGCCAACGCAGTAGAAAAATATAAGGAACTCCAACAACCATCCGAGTCTCGAGTGTTCTTTCCTTCTTCACCCCAACAAAAATAACTTTTGTAATAATATATCTTGTTCGGAGAAGAATCCATGAGTTAGAGTAGGTTCGTATGATTTATATACGTTTTCTTTATGCAATATATATACACACTATCTAACAAGTGTAGTTGTGCCACCTCGAACACTAGATTTGTCTCTTTTTTTTTTTTATTAATGCTAATAAATATGATCTTTTATATCACTTCTTTGCTTTTCTATTTTTGTTTTCCCCGTTTTTGCAGCGTATAAACTTTTCCTACTGTTTACCTCGAAAACGAGTAACAATTAAACTTGTAATGTGGTTATAAGGATATGTGATCTAATTTAACGCCAATTGATAAATTACTAAATGAACAAACGAGTTAAGCGATTAAAATGAATCATACCAATGTCGTTTGCAAGTTATCGGCCTTGATTTGGTTTAGGCTCGAGACCAAGTGTTGAGAACAATAAGAACAGTAGAAAATTGTAAGTAAGTAAAGAAGCAGCGTATTGTTATTTCTCAGTAAGTGAATGTAATATATCCCATGCCCCTTACAAATGAACAGGGTTCCTCTTTATATAGTAGAGGAATCCTAAATAAGGTATAACTCTAATTTCGAAAACAAAATACATGATTGATATCAATAACCGTTAAGGGTCCTGTCAATCCCGAGATTCCCGCCGGGATTCGTGGCCGGTTACTGATATCTCGCTTACTCCATTGCTCGATGCCGATCGTGTCCGATTTCGATCCTTCGGTCTTCGTGTTCTTTAAGCTCGAGCTTGCTTCAATATGAACTTAACCTCGAGGCAGACCCTCGAGCTTGTAAAATCAGACGTGCTAGATTTTAATCGTATACAGATAGTCCCTGCGTTTCTTAGAATGAAAAATAAGAACGATTTGATCCTCGGTTCCTCGACCACGACGTTGTTTCCATGACATAAGCGACGGATGTGACCGAAACGTCCCGTCGGTTCAGTTCCCCAAAAACCATAAATGCATGCCAGTCGTCGGTCGGCCACTAGTGATATCGAACCGTCGTCACAAGCCTATAAATACCACCTCTTTTGTTGATTCAAACTTTACTTTTCTCTGATTATAAACTCTTGATTTCCTAATTCTCCTTATTTTCTCTCATCGCCGCTCATTACGCCACCGTAGTTTTTACCGGAGCCACCAATTTTACACTTTCTTTCTACTTCCTTCACACACACAAATGGCAAAAACCTCCAAAATTATGTCGCAAAAGGAAAAGGCCCCGTCTTCCTCTTCCCGTCCGGCCGCTGATAAGACGCCGGTAGAACCTGCCCCCCATGAATACGTTCCTAGCCCATGCGTCCTTAAAACTAACTTTAAAGTCGAGAACCCCTTATCGGTGCAGGGCCGATGCGAACATGTGTCGATGTACATGTGTTCGATTACTAAGGGCCATGTCGATGCTATGAAGAAGGATTGCAACTGGGGTTCGGAGGTAGTGATGTGCATTCCTACACCTGAAGAAAGCATCACCACACACGTGAAGGGGTTCTTAAGTGTTTATACTTACCCCTTCACACTGGGTCCCGTCGACCCGGTGATTTTCGACTTCTGTAGAAGGTACGAAGTCACCCTCGGTCATCTCCATCCTTCATTTTGGCGCATAGTGATTATGTTGCGCTTCTTCTCCATCGAGGCCGGAGGGTTGGAGTTCACTCTGAATCACCTTATACGGTTGTACCGACCTCGACTCTATCGAGGGCTAATTAAGCTTCATTGTAGGGTAACAAAGACTCTATTCTTGAGCATCGACGAGGATAAAGATCAAGGCTGGATGAGCCGATTCATACGGGTGAAGACCTGTGATATAATACCGAAGAAAAGATGTCGTTCCCAAAGGAATGGAATTTCAAACGTAAGTGAATTTTTATTTTTCGATCTTCGTGTTTCTTTTGATTTTGTCTAACATTCTTGTTAAATCATGCAGTTGTCCCTTGGATGCCTCAGGCGGTGCCCGATTTTGAGGACTGGATCCATAAGCTCGCCTCTACTTTGACTCATGTTGAACGAGCGTGGAGGGATTTGGCCAAGGGCATGTGGGAGGCCAAGAACCATGGTAAGGGTCTCTTCTTACACATTTCGAAGTAATCACATGTTTTCTTCATTACTAATCTTTCCTCATGCAGGTCTGACCAAGTATGCCATTCTGAGGCCATCGAGTGAAGGAGGAGAAGCCAAGTCCCCGGCTCCGAGGCCGGAGAAGGATAAGAAGAGAAAGGATCTCTCGCAATCCAAAGTCTCCAAACCCCAACCCCGAAGGGTGAGGAGAAAAATGGTCGTTCTCTCGGCGGAGGCATTCAACCTCGTGTTCCATAGAGTGCAAATTCTATCCTCATGTTCGGGGCAATTGGCATAAAATTCCCGGTCAAGCATCAAGTTACCTTCCTCCGGTTCTTCGAAGAAGTTGTCTAACTCACGCTGAATCAGCTCCTGATACATATTAGAGCAGTTATCCTGAAGGGATGCTCTATCATACCCTGTTCCGGAACAGGCTTCCTGGTAGCTTTCAAACTGAACCGATCCTGGGCCGCTCTGGAGACGAACTTGGTGCGATCAAACGGAGCTGCACTGGTCATAATTTATATTCAACACTCATTGAGGCAAATCAACAAACAGGTAGTGTGCATATGTTCCCCAAGTTACCCAAAGACCCAATTGGACTTCCATACCTCACAAACCCAACAATGTCTTCCCCCATGTCAACCAAATCTAGTAACCTCACATACAACATATAAACCACAATCTAACTCCAACATAAAAGACCCATGATCTACCCTATACATACACTAGCAAAGAAAAACTTGAAGAGAAAATCACAAAAAAAAACTAAAAATAAAAAAATACTAAGAAAGACGAATAAAATCATGAACTTACCTAGAGATCTTGAGAAGAATGTAGGTTGGAGATTGGTTAAGTAGAGAAGAGAATGAAAGATAAGAGTCTTTTATTGAATGGGAAATATGGGGGAAGGGACGGGGCGTTTTAGTGTGGGTGGGAAGAAGAAGGGTTTGGGAATTTTAAGAAGAAGGGTTAGGAAGGAAATAAGAGAAGTGGGGGAAGTGGGAAGAGAAGTGGGGGGGGGGGGGGGTTGGGCGTTTAAGTTGGGGAAAAATAAGGGGGAAATTAAAAAAATTTGACTAAAAATAAAAAGAAAACTTACCTGGACACGCCCCAGATCCGCGGATGCTTGCAGAGGGGGACCAAAAATCCGTGCCCCAATCCACGGTCAAATCCGCGGCCGCAGACGGGGGCAGAACACATGCTAAAATCCACGAAATTGGGCCGCGGATCTTTGTCTCCAGCCAATTTTTGTCTTTTTCGCACTTTAACCGATTTTCGGGTAATTTTCGACCCTCGAGTCATTTCGATGTGCATAATTATTTCCCTTCACACTAGTAGATTGGTCAATGTCGTTCAAAATCAATTACACCAACAAAAGTAAAGAAAAATAATGGGTTGCCTCCCAAAAAGCGCCTAAGTTAACGTTGCGGCACGACAATTTACAACAAACAATGGGTTGCCTCCCAGGAAGCGCCTGATTTAACGCCGTGGCACAACGCAAGCTTTCATTATCATTCCTCGTTCGCGTACTGGGGCTCTTCCAAAGTTATCACCAATCTATCCCATTTTTCTTCGATCATTCCAAGGTAATGTTTCAACATTTGCCCATTCATCGTGAACTATTTGTTCCATATTCTGATTCAATCTCCACAGCTCCACTTGAGAACATTTGCACCACTCTGAAGGGTCCTGACCATCGGGACTTAAACTTACCCGGAAACAATCTCAATCTCGAGCTGTATAATAACACTAGATCCTCGGGTTCGAAGTTCCGATCCAAGATGTGCTTACTATGTATTATTTTCATCCTTTCTTTGTAAAATCTAGCACTCTCAAATGCATGGAACCTGAATTCCTCAAGATCATGTAACTCAGTGACTCTACTGGTGCTTGCGGTCTCCATATCCAAATTCAATTGCCGCAGTGCCTAAAGTGCTTTATGTTCGAGCTCTATCGGAAGGTGGCATGCCTTTCCAAACACCAACTTGTACGGTGAAATACCAATTGGATTTTTGAATAATGTGCGGTATGCCCACAATGCATCATCCAGCTTCTTCGCCCAATCGGTCCTTGTTGCATTCACTATTTTTGTAAGGACACTTTTAATTTCCCTATTGGACACTTTAACTTACCCGCTCGTCTGTGGGTGGTACGGTGTGGCTACTTTGTGGCGAACTCCATACTTTTCTAACAGGCGTGTGAAGATATTTTTCTTTAGGAAACTTGTCACCCTTTTGCATCATTAGTTGGGAGAGCCGCCGCTTCGACCTATTTGGAGACCTAGTCAACTGCTACCAAGATGTATTTGTTACCATACGAGCTGACGAACGGACCCATAAAGTCAATCCCCCACATGTCAAAAACCTTCACCTCTTGAAGTGTGGTCATCGACATCTCGTGACGGTGAGATATGTTGCCTATCCTTTGGAATTCATCATAACTTTTGACCCAAGCATGGGCATCCTTGAACAGAGTAGGCCAACACAATCCCGACTCTAACACTTTTGCTGCTGTCCGGATTCCTTCGAAGTGTCCACCATATGGTGAAGCATGGATAGCTTACAAGACAGAAGGTTGATCTTTCTCGGGGATACACCTCCGGATCATGTTATCTACACATATCTTGAAAAGTAGAGGTTCATCCCAATAATAAGATTGACGGTCACGGAAGAAATTTTTCTTTTGAATTGAGGAGAGTTCATAAGGTACAATACCGCTTGCTAAGTAATTAGCAATATCATCACACCATGGTGCCTCCTCCATTGTCACAACAAGTAACTATCCATCCGAGAATGTCTCTATGATATCTTCAACCTCCATTCTCTTTTCTGCTCCTTCCAACCTTGAGAGGTGGTCCTCCACTTGATTGTCCGTCCCCATTCTGTCATGAATTTCTAGATCAAATTCTTGTAGCAAAAGAACCTAGTGAATCAAACGTGGCTTTGGCTCCTTCTTTTCTATCAAGTACCTAATTGATGCATGGTCAGTATAAAAAATAGCTTTTGAACCAATTAAGTACGACCTAAATTTGTCAAAGGCAAACACTACAATCAGCATTTCCTTTTCCGTTACAGTGTAATTGAGTTGTGCACCACTGAGCGTCCTGCTTGTATAGTAGATCGGGTACATCATCTTGTTCTTGCGTTGTCCCAAGACTGCTCCTATATCATAATCACTGGCATCGCACATGAGCTCGAACGGTTGCTCCCAGTTGGGTGAGACAATGATGGGGCAATCACCAATCTTTTTTCAGCTCCTCAAAAGCTAACCTACAATAATTAAAAAATACAAAGGGCTGGTCTTTTTGAAGCAGCTTACATAATGGGTTAGCACTCTTGGAGAAATCTTTAATGAACCACCTATAAAACTCGGCGTGTCCAAGGAAACTTCTCACCGCTTTTACTGAAGTGGGCGGTGGAAACTTCTCAATCACATCAACCTTAGCATGGTCGACTTCAATCCCCTTGTTGGACACTCGATGTCCCAACACGATTCCTTCTTGTACCATAAAATGGCACTTTTCCCAATTCAGGACCATATTTGTCTCCACACATCTTTTGAGCACTCTTGTTAAGTTTTGAAGACAATCTTCGAATAAATCCCCCACCACAGAGAAATCATCCATAAACACCTCCATAATATCCTCAACCATGTCAGTGAAAAAGCTAACATGCACCCCTGGAATGTAGTCGGTGCATTCCACAGCCCAAAAGGCATTCTCCGAAAAGCAAAGATCCCATATGGACAAGTGAAGGATGTTTTCTCTTTGTCTTCAGGGGCTATTGAGATCTGGTTGTACCCCGAATACCCATCCAAGAAACAGAAGTGAGATGGCCCAGCTAACTTGTCCAACATTTTGTCAATGAAAGGCAAGGGGAAATGGTCCTTCCGAGTGGTTGTGTTCAGTTTTCTATAGTCCATGCAAATCTGCCACCCCGTGAATGTACGAGTCGAGATCAACTCGTTATTCTTATTTTGTACTACCATCATTCCTCCCTTTTTCGGCACACATTGGACAGGGCTGACCCAGTTGCTGTCAGAGATGGGAAAGATGATACCCGCATATAGCCACTTGATCACTTCCTTATTTACTGCTTCCTTCATATTCGGGTTCAGCCTTCGTTGATGTTCTGTAGAAGGTTTGTGCCCCTCTTCTAGAAGAATCTTTGTGCATACAAAAGGCTGGGCTGATACCCTTTATGTCTTCCATGGTCCAACCAATGGCAGTCTTACATTCTTGCAATACCTACAATAGTTTCCTACCTGCACAGCTAGCAAACCAGATGATATAATAACAGGAAAAGTAGAATTAGGACCCAAGAAAGCGTACCTGAGGTGGGCTGGAAGCGGTTTCAAGTCCAGCTGTGGTGGCTCCTCTATTGATGGTTTTACAGGTGGTGTCTCTCTCTCTTCTAAGCGTAGGGGCTCAAACTGAGGCTCCCTTTTCTAGAATCCTTGACCTTCAATAGCCATGACCCACTCTGCCAACACTTCACGGTCCATCTCTTCCAAATTCATCAAGCAGGCTTCTAATGGATCCTTGACATTAAGGGTCTCATCCTCTTCTTGCAGTATCACATCCACGGCCTCCACTAATGAGCAGTTTGAAAATTCACTAGGTCTCCTCATGGATTGTTGAACGTTGAATATTATTTCTTCATTATTCAACCTCATTTTCAGTTCTCCAGTCTCACAATCAATCAATGCTCTCCCAGTGGCTAAGAACAGTCTTCCCAGAATGATGGGTATCTCTTCATCCACCTAACAGTCAAGAATAACAAAGTCTACAGGGAATACAAATTTCCCTACTTGCACAAGCACATCATCAAGAATTTATGTCGGTCTTTTGACTGTGCGATCAGCCAGTTGTAGCAACATTGAAGTCGGTCTAGCTCTACCAATGCCAGTTTTGTATAGATTGCCAAGGGCATCAAGTTTATGCTGGCTCCCAAGTCACACAGTGCTTTAGCAAAAACGTGACTCCTAATAGTGCATGGGATAGTGAAGCTACATGGATTAGACACCTTTTGGGTCATAGGTCTTGTCACTACCGCATTGAAGGTCTGTGTTAGAGTGACAGTGGACAGGTCTTGGAAGTCAAATTTTTGCGACATCAGGTCCTTCATCATTTTTACATATCCTGGCATTTCCCTCAAAGCATCCATCAGTGGAATAATCAATTGAATCTGTCGAAGCATTTCCATGAAATTCCTATATTGATCATCTTTCTTTTGTTTTGCCAATCTCTGAGGGAATGGTGCATGAGTCAACCTCCGTCCACTGCTTGATGTCTTTTCTTTGTTGGAAGCTTCTGGTTGTCCACTGCTTGATGTCTTTTTTTTGTTGGAAGCTTCTGGCACAAGAGGTGCCACCTATTCTGAGACTTGTTCACCTTCCTTCGCTTTACCTTGTCAATATGTGCATGTTCAACTACAACCTCGGTGAGCTCTAATGATTCATCTGCCTCTAATATAACTGGAGTAGTTGGTGTAGTCTCTGTCTTAGATCGAGCAATTCCTTGCTCTTTGTCTAAGTATCTTCCATTCCTGAGACTCACTACCATTAGCTGATTTAGGTTTTGCTCATTTGGATTAATATTTGTATCTGCAGGCAATGTTCCTTGAGGGAGATTATTCAAGGCCATAGATAACTAACCCAATTGATTTTCGATGCCTTTAATTGCCGAATCATGTGCAGCTAAATTTTCTTGCATCTTACCATTTTTCCAAATGAGTTATTTCAACATGCCCTTGATTTATACCATGTTACTGTCATGCTGATGATGAGGTGGTTGGTAAGCCAACTGGTGCTAGTGTTACTGATTATAACTCTACAGCCTTTTATAAGGCACGACTTGGGCTTGTGGTCGTGCTCCTCCTTGGTTGGGGTTGTGTTGTGGCTGGTTAGGTCTATACTGCTGGTTTGGTGTTGGTCTCCATTGTTTCCCACCTTGCCTTTGACCTCCGTAATTACTGACATAATTCATGTCCTCTCTGAAACCTTGGTTGTCACTCTCTCCGCTCTACGAGCACATATATGACTGGTTGATGCAAGGAGTGCATAAGCCTCCATTTGTTGTATCCATAATGTGCACTTGCTTTGTGCCCATCTCATTAATTTTCTTTTGTCAGTAAGATCATATGGGTCATGAGAGTGACTATGTTTCTGCACGGGAATTGTTTGGGTCAAGATCAACATAATGGACTATTGGTGTTAGTGTCGTACCTCTTGTCATCCAGCCTGAATTTTGAGCCATCTTGTCAAGAAGAACCTTGCACTCTGTGAATGTTTTGCTAAAAAATGCAACCCCAGCTGAAGCATCTACATTGCCCTTCAGACTGTCTGCCAAACCCATGTAGAATCTCTATCCCAACATCTGGTTTGGAATGCCATGGTGTGGACATTTCACTAGGATACCCTTAAATCTCTCCAGGTTTCTTGCAAGGTTTCAGTCGATTTCTGCTTGAACTGCAATATCTCATCAATTTTCAATATCCCAAGTAGCAATGGAGTTTATTAGGAGCGAATTAAGCCAAGTTTTAGCCTCTACAGTCACTGAGAATGGGAAGAGTAAGAGCTTAATGGCTTCAGGAGTCACATTCGGATGTCTTTGAGTCATACATATTGATAGGAAGTTCTTCAGATGTTTTTGTGGGTATTTAGTGTATGACCCGGAGAACATTCCCTTATTCTACAATAGATGCAACATGTTGTTGGTGATCTGGAATGTCTTCGCTTGTATCTAAGGTACAGCAATGGCGGTGCCAGGTTATCAGCAGTTGGTCGTGCCCAATCATACAGAGAAGCTTCTGGCACAAGAGGTGCCACCACTCCATTATTTGGGTCAACCCGATCATTCCGATTCTTTCCGTTGACATCGTCCACGTTGTCCATTTCAATTTCGAGTTGGTTTTTTGTTGTAGCTATTTGTTTTTCTTGTTGGCTCGATTTAATGTCATGAATCCTTTCTTGGGGTCTGAGAGTCCTTCAAAAAGTTCACCAGTCCTCGAAGAGCTTCTAGGCATACACCTGAGTCATAGGAGAGTTCAAACGTGAGAATTTCAATTGAAAAATTTTAAACACCGTAGGAAATTGATCTAAACTAAGAATCCTAGCAATTCTTCTAAGTTGTAATAAATAACATCGTTAGTTCCCTGGCAACGACGCCAAAATTTGATCACGCTCAACTATGCCTTATAAAAGGACTAAGCGGTCGCTACAAATATAACCCGGTTCAAATTCGGAGTTGAATCCCACAGGGAACTAACCTATTCACTACAACTTTTAATAATGCTAAAGACAAGCTTAGACAACTTCCGAATGCAAGATTTCTTTATGAATAAACAATGAAATTTATTTAGCTAATGTAAAATGACAATAAAATTAACAATAATCAGGACTAAAATTGAATTCAAGGATAAAAGGATCTAGGGCTATTACCTTCCCCAATTGCCGGATTAATTCTTAACTCGTTTGCTATAATCTCGCTGTAATACTATATGAGGATTATGAGTTTTGGGCTACCATAATTATCTCTCGATCAATTACGATAATTTACTATAAGCATTCTCTCAAACTACTCTAGCTAACAATTTATGCAACGTGGAATTATCCCACCAAAGCTTTGTTATTTCTAAACCAACTTTTAAATTCAAGTAGTTAATCTCTTCAATTACCCAAAAGTGAGGTTTTTCAACAATTCTAACCAAGTGTTCTTTATCAAGTAACACAAAGCAACTATACACGACTAATCAAGGTCCCTTTCAATTAACGACAATACAAAACGAAGTTGAACAATCATAGAACAAACACGGCTCGATTATATCAAAATAGAGTTAAAACTTAATTCAACAATTGGTTCCATAAACATATCATAGGTTTAGCTACTCATACTAATGGAAAACAATTCACTAAAATAGTTCATAATCAACAAATAGAAATAAGAAGAAGAAGATGAAAACTCTTAGGAATTGATCTGTCTTCTCTTTCTTGTTCTTGCCTCTAAAATCTTCTAAACCCAGCTATATCTGACTTCTGGGCGAGTTTAGGCTTCATATAGGTTTAGGTTAGTCGCCTAGGAAATTACATAATTGACCCTGCGTGCTTGGCTTCCGTCCGCGGCCGCGGATTCGACCGCGAATTTTGACTACTTCGCTGCCTTGAGTTCGCAGGCTAATTCGCGGCCGCGCACCTGGGTGGGTCGTTTCGCTTGCTTTTCTCGCTCCTTTTCGACTGGGCTAACCTTCGATTGGCCTTTCACGCTTCATAATGACTCCAAAACACTCTTTATCTCCCTCCTAACTCGGAGTGGCTCCTGCAAAACATCAATTTCTTAATTAGAGCATTTTGTTATCTTTTACATTCAAATATCAATAAAGTACGACTAAATTAGAGTGTAAATAGCGTCTAAATTGCATCAATATAGGCTATTATCAACACCCCAGACTTAAACCATTGCTCGTCCTCGAGCAATAAAACCACACTCCACAAAGGCCTAACTTCATTGAGTGACTTCCCTACTCGTCATACCAAGAATATTTCACAAAGAATGAGTACATTAGTGTAATATCTACATCTCAAGAGTTGACTCCCTCTAGCCACGCAATGTTCCTAATCGGCTTACTTACTCTAATTCAGAGGTCCAGACTTACCTCTCCTTCATGAATCAAGTGCTTACTCACAACAAAAGAGACTCATTTCACATCAGTAAAATTCACACACATTGAGGAACTTTTAAAAGGAATAGAATTCACTCACCCTCAGAAATGATATTCTTGTGCCACAGAAAATGCACCATAGGATTTCCAGTAGTGTACCACTCTACTAATTGAGCTCACTCAGTCTAGGATCAAGTAGGACTTTATTTGGATGTAATGTAGGCTGCAGGTTGGGTAGGACATGTTTGGATATAATAGTGACTACACCTCCCTAAGCACTTTAATACATTTATTTTA
>ML424639.1:0-10260 GCA_005239525.1 Nicotiana knightiana
GGTCCTGGCCGGATGCCTTGGTACGGAACCGGTACCGGATTGCATGATATTTCTCCAGGACATATAATACAACCCAAGGAACCATAACCAACACTTCGAAATGATCAAATTACATTTTTGGCATTTTATGGCAATTAAACTGGAATTCTGCCAGTCATGCATGTATTTTCGTCTGCCATGGTCCAGGCCAGACGCCTTGGTACGGAGCCAGTATCGGATCACAGGATATTTGTCCAGGACATCAAATATGACACAAGGAACCATGACCAACGCTACGAAATGATCAAGTTACATTTTTGGCATTTTATGGCAATCAAACTGGAATTCAGCTAGTCGTGCCTATATTATCGCCATCCATGGTCCAGGTCAGACACCTTGGTACGGATCCGGTACCGGATCGCATGATTCGGGACATCAAATACAACCCAAGAAACCATAACCAACTTTTCGAAAGCATCAAGTTATATTTTTTGGCATTTTATGGCAATTAAACTGGAATTCCGCCAGTCGTGCCTGTATTATCTCCTGCCATGGTCCAGGCCGGACGCCTTGGTACAGAGCAGGTACCGGATCGCATGGTATTTTTCCGGGACATCAATTACAACCCAAGAAACCATAACCAACTTTTCGAAAGCATCAAGTTATATTTTTTGGCATTTTATGGCAATTAAACTGGAATTCCGCCAGTCGTGCCTGTATTATCTCCTGCCATGGTCCAGGCCGGACGCCTTGGTACAGAGCAGGTACCGGATCGCATGGTATTTTTCCGGGACATCAATTACAACCCAAGAAACCATAACCAACTTTTCGAAAGCATCAAGTTATATTTTTTGGCATTTTATGGCAATTAAACTGGAATTCCGCCAGTCGTGCCTGTATTATCTCCTGCCATGGTCCAGGCCGGACGCCTTGGTACAGAGCAGGTACCGGATCGCATGGTATTTTTCCGGGACATCAATTACAACCCAAGAAACCATAACCAACTTTTCGAAAGCATCAAGTTATATTTTTTGGCATTTTATGGCAATTAAACTGGAATTCCGCCAGTCGTGCCTGTATTATCTCCTGCCATGGTCCAGGCCGGACGCCTTGGTACAGAGCAGGTACCGGATCGCATGGTATTTTTCCGGGACATCAATTACAACCCAAGAAACCATAACCAACTTTTCGAAAGCATCAAGTTATATTTTTTGGCATTTTATGGCAATTAAACTGGAATTCCGCCAGTCGTGCCTGTATTATCTCCTGCCATGGTCCAGGCCGGACGCCTTGGTACAGAGCAGGTACCGGATCGCATGGTATTTTTCCGGGACATCAATTACAACCCAAGAAACCATAACCAACTTTTCGAAAGCATCAAGTTATATTTTTTGGCATTTTATGGCAATTAAACTGGAATTCCGCCAGTCGTGCCTGTATTATCTCCTGCCATGGTCCAGGCCGGACGCCTTGGTACAGAGCAGGTACCGGATCGCATGGTATTTTTCCGGGACATCAATTACAACCCAAGAAACCATAACCAACTTTTCGAAAGCATCAAGTTATATTTTTTGGCATTTTATGGCAATTAAACTGGAATTCCGCCAGTCGTGCCTGTATTATCTCCTGCCATGGTCCAGGCCGGACGCCTTGGTACAGAGCAGGTACCGGATCGCATGGTATTTTTCCGGGACATCAATTACAACCCAAGAAACCATAACCAACTTTTCGAAAGCATCAAGTTATATTTTTTGGCATTTTATGGCAATTAAACTGGAATTCCGCCAGTCGTGCCTGTATTATCTCCTGCCATGGTCCAGGCCGGACGCCTTGGTACAGAGCAGGTACCGGATCGCATGGTATTTTTCCGGGACATCAATTACAACCCAAGAAACCATAACCAACTTTTCGAAAGCATCAAGTTATATTTTTTGGCATTTTATGGCAATTAAACTGGAATTCCGCCAGTCGTGCCTGTATTATCTCCTGCCATGGTCCAGGCCGGACGCCTTGGTACAGAGCAGGTACCGGATCGCATGGTATTTTTCCGGGACATCAATTACAACCCAAGAAACCATAACCAACTCTTCAAAAGGATCAAGTTACATTATTTGGAATATTTTGGCAATTAAACTAGTGTTCCGCCAAGTCGTGTCTGTATTATCGCTTGCCATGTTCCAGGACGGACGCCTTTGTACGTAGCCGGTATCGGATCGCATGATATTTGTCCGGGATATCAAATATGACCGAAGGAACCATAACCAACGCTTCGAAATGTTCAAGTTACATCTTTTGGCATTTTATAACAATTAAACTGGAATTCCGCTAGTCGTGCCTGTATTAGCGCCTTCCATGGTCCAGGCCGGACACCTTGGTATGGAGCCGGTACCGGATCGCATGATATTTGTCAAATATATCAAATATGACCGAAGGAACCATAACCAACTTTTCGAAATGATCAAGTTACATTTTTTTGAATTTTATGGCAATTAAAGTGGAATTCCACCAGCCGTGCATGTAATATCGCCTGCCGTAGTCCAGGCGGGACGCCTTGGTACAGATCCGGTACCGGATCACATGATATTTCTCCGGGACATCAAATACGACCTAAGGAACCATAACGAAAGCTTCAAAATGATCAAGTTATATTTTTTCGCATTTTATGGCAGTTAAACTTGAATTCCGTGAGTCGTGCCTGTATTATCGTCTACCATGGTCCAGGCCGGACGCCTTGGTACGTAGCCGGTACCGGGTCGCTTGATATTTGTGCGAGACATCAAATACGAACCAAGGAACCATAACTAATGCTTCGAAATGATCAATTTACATTTTTTGGCATTTTACGAATATTAAACTGGAATTCCGCCAGTCGTGCATGTATTATCGCCTGCCATGGTCCAGGCCGGACGCCTTGGTATGTAGCCGGTACCGGGTCGCTTGATATTTGTGCGAGACATCAAATACGACCCAAGGAAACATAACTAAGCCTTCGAAATGATCAAGTTATATTTTTTGGCATTTTATGGCTATTAAATTGGAATTCTTCCAGTTGTGCATGTATTATCGCCTGCCATGGTCCTGGCCAGATGCCTTGGTACGGAGCTGGTACTGGACTGCATGATATTCTTCGGGGAAATCAAATACAACCCAAGAAACCATAACCAACTCTTCGAAAGGATCAAGTTACATTTTTTGGAATTTTATGGCAATTATACTGGAATTCCGCCAAGTCGTGCATGTATTNAGAACCATAACCTTTGCTTCGAAATGATCAAGTAATATTTTTTTGAATTTTATGGCAATTAAACTGGAATTTCGCCAGCCGTGCCTGTATTATTGCCTGCCATAGTCCATGCCAGACGCCTTGGTACGGAACCAGTACCGGATCGCATGATCTTTCTCTGGGGCATAAAATACAACCCAAGGAACCATAAGCAACGCTTCGAAATGATCAAGTTATATTTTTTGGCATTTTATGGCAATTAAAATGCAATTCCGCTAGTCGTGCCTATATTATCGCCTACCATGGTCCAGACTGGACCCCTTGGTACGGAGCCGGTACCGGATAACATGATATTTTTCAGGGACATCAAATGAGACCCAAGGAACCATAACCAACCCTTCGAAATGATCAAGTTACATTTTTTTGAATTTATGGCAATTAATCTTGAATTCTGCCAGTCGTGCCTGTAATATTGCCTGCCATGGTCCAGACCGGACGCCTTGGTACGGAGCCGGTACTGGATCTCATGATATTTGTCCGGGACATCAAATACGACCCAAGGAACCATAACCAACGCTTCGAAATGATCAAGTTACATTTGTTGGCATTTTATGGCAATTAAACTGGAATTCCGCCAGTCGTGCCTGTGTTATCACCTGCCATGGTCCAGGCAGGACGCCTTGGTACAGATTCGGTACTGAATCTCATGATATTTGTCCGGGACATCAAATACGACCCAAGGAACCATAACCAACGCTTCGAAATGATCAAGTTACATTTGTTGGCATTTTATGGCAATTAAACTGGAATTCCGCCAGTCGTGCCTGTGTTATCACCTGCCATGGTCCAGGCAGGACGCCTTGGTACAGATTCGGTACTGAATCTCATGATATTTGTCCGGGACATCAAATACGACCCAAGGAACCATAACCAACGCTTCGAAATGATCAAGTTACATTTGTTGGCATTTTATGGCAATTAAACTGGAATTCCGCCAGTCGTGCCTGTGTTATCACCTGCCATGGTCCAGGCAGGACGCCTTGGTACAGATTCGGTACTGAATCTCATGATATTTGTCCGGGACATCAAATACGACCCAAGGAACCATAACCAACGCTTCGAAATGATCAAGTTACATTTGTTGGCATTTTATGGCAATTAAACTGGAATTCCGCCAGTCGTGCCTGTGTTATCACCTGCCATGGTCCAGGCAGGACGCCTTGGTACAGATTCGGTACTGAATCTCATGATATTTGTCCGGGACATCAAATACGACCCAAGGAACCATAACCAACGCTTCGAAATGATCAAGTTACATTTGTTGGCATTTTATGGCAATTAAACTGGAATTCCGCCAGTCGTGCCTGTGTTATCACCTGCCATGGTCCAGGCAGGACGCCTTGGTACAGATTCGGTACTGAATCTCATGATATTTGTCCGGGACATCAAATACGACCCAAGGAACCATAACCAACGCTTCGAAATGATCAAGTTACATTTGTTGGCATTTTATGGCAATTAAACTGGAATTCCGCCAGTCGTGCCTGTGTTATCACCTGCCATGGTCCAGGCCGGACGCCTTGGTACGGAGCCGGTACCGAGTTGCATGATATTTGTCCGGGACATTAAATATTATATAAGGAACCATAACCAACGCTTCTAAACGATCAAGTTACATTTTTTGCCTTTTATGGCTATTAAATCGGAATTCCATCAGTCGTGCATGTATTATCGCCTCTCATGGTCCAGGCCGGACGCCATGGTACCTAGCCGGTACAGAATCACATGATATTTCCGGGACATCAAATATGACCCATGGAATAACCAACGCTTCGAAATGATCAAGTTACTTTTTTGGCATTTTATGGATATTAAACTTGAATTCTGCCAGTCATGCATGTATTATCGCCTGCCATGGTCTAGGTCGGACTCCTCGGTACGGAGCCGGTATAAAATCTCAAGATATTTGTCCGAGACATAAAATACGACACAAGGAACCATAACCAACACTTCGAAATGATCAATTTACATTTTTTATCATTTTATGGAAATTAAACTGGAATTCCGCCAGTCGTGCCTGTATTATCGCCTGCCATGGTCAAGGCCGGACGCCTTGGTATGGAGCCGATACCGAATCGCATGATATTTTTTCGGGACATCAAATACGACCCAAGGAACCATAACCAACGCTTCGAAAGGATCAATTTACATTTTTTGGCATTTTATGCCAATTAAACCGGACATCCGTCAGTCCTGCCTGTATTATCGCCTACCATGGTCCAGGCCGGATGCCGTGGTACATAGCCGGTACCGAATCGCATGATATTTGTCTGGGACATCAAATATGACCCAAGTAACCATAACCAATGCTTCGAAATGATCAAGTTACTTTTTTTGGCATTTTATGGCAATTAAACTTGAATTCCGCCAGTCGTGCATGTATTATCGCCTGCCATGGTCCAGGTCGGACTCCTCGGTACGGAGCCGGTACCAAATCTCATGATATTTGTCCGAGACATCAAATACGACAAAAGGAACCATAACCAACTCTTCAAAATGATCAATTTATATTTTTTGGCATTTTATGGCAATTAAATTAGAATTCCGTCGCTCGTGCATATATTATCGCCTGCCATGGTCCATGCCGGACGCCTTGGTACAATGCTGGTACCGGATCGCATGATATTTGCCGGGATATCAAATATGATCCAAGGAACCATAACCAACGCTACGAAATGATCAAGTTACATTTTTTTGCATTTTATGGTAATTAAACTGGAATTCTGCCAGTCGTGCATGTATTATCGCCATCCGTGGTCCAGGCCGGATGCCTTGGTATGAAGCAGGTACCGTATCGCATGATATTTTTTTGGGACATCAAATACAAACCAAGGAACCATAACTAACTCTTCGAGAGGATCAAGTTACATTTTTTGGCATTTTATGGCAATTAAACTGAAATTCTGCTAGTGGTGCCAATATTCTCGCCTACAATGGCCTAGGCCGGACGCCTTGGTATGGAGCCGGTACCAGATTGCATGATATTTCTCTGAGACATCAAATACGACCCAAGGAACCATAACGAACGCTTCGAAATGACCTAGTGACATTTTTTGGTATTTTATGGCAATTAAACTGGAATTCCGCCAGTCGTGCATGTATTATCGCCTGCCATGGTCCAGGGCGGACGCCTTGGTATGAAGTCAGTACCAGATCGCATGATATTTGACCGGGGAAATAAAATATGACCCAAGGAACCGTAACCAACGCTTCGAAATGATCAAGTTATATTTTTTGGCATTTTATGGCAATTAAACTGGAATTCCACCAGTCGTACCTGTATTATAGCCTGCCATGGTCTAGGCCGGACGCTTTGGCACGGAGCCGGTACCGGAACCAGATAACATGTCCGGGACATCAAATACGACCCAAGTAACCATAATTAACTCTTCGAAATGATCAAGTTACATTTTTTGGAATTTTATGGCAATTAAATTGGAATTCCGCCAGTCGTGCCTGTATTATTGCCTGCCATGGTCCAGGCCGGACACCTTGGTACGGAGCCTATACCGGATAGCATGATATTTCTCTGGGATATGAAATGCGACCCAAGGAACCATACCCAACGCTTGGAAATGATCAAGTTACATTTCTTGGCATTTTATGGCAATTAAATTGGAATTCCGCCAGTCGTGCCTGTATTATCGCCTGCCATGGTCCAGGTGGTATGTAGCCGGTACCCAATCGCATGATATTTGTCCGGGACATCAAATATGACCTAAGTAACCATAACCAACACTTAGAAATGATCAAGTTACTTTTTTCGCAATTAAACTTGAATTCCGCCAGTCATGCATGTATTATCGCCTGCCATGGTCCAGGTCGGACTCCTCAGTACAGAGCCGGTACCAAATCTCTTTGTATTTGTCCGAGACATAAAATGCGACACAAGGAACCATAACCAACGCTTCAAAATGATCAATTTACATTTTTTGTCATTTTATGCCAATTAAAATGGAACTCCGCCAGTCTTGCCTGTATTATCGCCTGCCATGGTCCAGGCCGGACGACTTGGTACGGAGCCGTTACCGGATCGCATGATATTTTTCTGGGACATCAAATACGACCCAATGAACCATAACCAACGCTTGGAAATGATCAAGTTATATTTTTTGGCATTTTATGGCAATTAAACTATAATTCTGCCAGTCGTGCATGTATTATCGCCTGCCATGGTCCAGTCCGGACGCCTTGGTACGGAGCCGGTACCGGATCACATTATATTTGTCCGGGACATCAAATACGACCCAGAGAACCATAACCAATGCTTCGAAATGATCAAGTTACATTTTTTGGCATTTTATGGCAATTAAATTAGAATTCGGCCAGTCGTGCCTGTATTATCGCATGCCATGGTCCAGGCCGGACACCTTGGTACGGAGCTGGTACCGGATCGCATGATATTTGTCCGGGACATCAAATATGACCCTAGGAACCATAACCAACGCTACGAAATGATCAAGTTAAATTTTTTTGCATTTTATGGCAATTAAACTGGAATTCTGCCAGCCGTGCATGTATTATCGCCATCCGTGCTCCAGGCCGGATGCCTTGGTATGAAGAAATTACCGGATCACATGATATTTTTTTGGGACATCAAATACAAACCAAGGAACCATAACCAACTCTTAGAAAGGATCAAGTTACATTTTTTGGAATTTTATGGAAATTAAACTGGAATTCCGCTAGTGGTGCCAATATTCTCACCTACAATGGCCTAGGCCGGACGCCTTGGTATGGAGCCGGTACCGGATTGCATGATATTTCTCCGAGACATCAAATACGACCCAAGGAACCATAACCAACGCTTCGAAATGATCAAGTTACATTTTTTGGCATTTTATGGCAATTAAACTGGAATTTCGCCAGTCGTACCTGTATTATAGCCTGCCATGGTCTAGGCCGGACGCCTTGGCACGGAGCCGGTACCGGTACCGGATAACATGTTCGGGACATCAAATACGACCCAAGTAACCATAATTAACTCTTCGAAATGATCAAGTTACATTTTTTGGCATTTTATGGCAATTAAATTGGAATTCCGGCAGTCGTGCCTATATTATCCCCTGCCATGGTCCAGGCCGGACACCTTGGTACAGAGCCGATACCGGATAGCATGATATTTCTCCGGGACATGAAATGCGACCCAAGGAACCATACCTAACGCTTCTAAATGATCAAGTTACATTTTTTGGCATATTATGGCAATTAAATTGGAATTCCGCCAGTCATGCCTGTATTATCGCCTGCCATGGTCCAGGCCGGACACCTTGGTATGGAGCCAGTACTGGACCGCATGATATTTGTCCGGGACATCATACAACCCATGAAACCATAACGAACTCTTCGAAATGATCAAGTTATATTTCTTGGAATTTTATGGCAATTAAATTGGAATTCCGCCAGCCGTGCCTCTATTATCGCCTGCCATAGTCCAGGCCAAACGCCTTGGTACGGAGCCGGTACTGTCACATGATATTTCTCCGGGACATCAAATACGACCTAAGGAACCATAACCAATGCTTCGAAATGATCAAGTTACATTTTCTGGCAATTTATGGCAATTAAAGTGGAATTCCGCCAGTCATGCCTGTATTATCGCCTGCCATGGTCTAGGCCGGACGCCTTGGTACGGAGCTGGTATTGGATAGCTGGATATCTTTTCGGGACATCAAATACGACCCAAGAAACCATAAACAACGCTTCAAAATGATCAAGTTAAATTTTTTTGCATTTTATGGTAATTAAACTGGAATTCCGCTAGTTGTGCATGTATTACGGCTGCCATGGTCCAGACCGGATGCCTCGGTACGGAGCCGGTATCGGATAGCATGAAATTTCTCCAGGACATCAAATACGACCTAAGGAACCATAACCATTGCTTCGAAATGATCAAATTGCATTTTTTGGCAATTAAACTTGAATTCCGCCACTCGTGCCTGTATTATCGCATGCCATGGTCCAAGCCAGACCCCTTGGTATGGAGCCGGTACGGATCACATGATATTTATCCGGGACATTAAATACGAGCCAGGGAACAATAAACAACGCTTGGAAATGATCAAGTTACATTTTTTGGCATTTTATGGCTATTAAATTGGAATTTTGCCAGTCATGCCTGTATTATCGCCTGCCATGGTCAAGGTAGGATGCCTTGGTACGGAGCCGGTACCGTACCGCATGATATTCGTTGGGGACATCCAATAAAACCCATGAAACCATAACCAACTCTTTGAAAGGATAAAGTTACATTTTTTGGAATTTTATTTCAATTATACTGGAATTCCGCCAAGTCGTGCATGTATTATCGCCTGCCATGTTCCAGGTCGGACGCCTTGGTACCTATCCGGTACCGAATCACATGATATTTTTCCAGGACATCAAATACGACCCAAGAAACCATAACCATTGCTTCGAAATGATCAAGTTACATTTTTTGGAATTTTATGGCAATTAAACTGGAATTCCGCCAGCCGTGCCTGTATTATCGCCTGTCATAGTCCATGCCGGACGCCATGTTAAGGAGCTGGTACTGGATCGCATGATATTTCTCTGGGACATCAAATGCGACCCAAGGAACCATAAGCAACACTTCGAAATGATCAAGTTACATTTTTTGGCATTTTATGGCAATTAAACTGCAAGTCCGCCAGTCGTGCTTGTATTATCGCCTACCATGGTCCAGACTGGACGCCTTGGTACGGAGTCGGTACCGGATAACATGATATTTGATAGGGACATCAAATACGATCCAAGGAACCAGAACCAACTCTACGAAATGATCAAGTTACATTTTTTGGCATTTTATGGCTATTAAACTAGAATTCTGCCAGTCGTGCATGTATTATCTCCATCCATGGTCCAGGCCGGACGCCTTGGTATGGAGCCAATACCGGATCGCATGATATTTTTTCGGGATATCAAATACAACCCAAGGAACCATAACCAACTCTTCAAAATCGTCAAGTTACATTTTTTGGCATTTTATGGCAATTAAA
>ML424643.1:4343-17287 GCA_005239525.1 Nicotiana knightiana
GTCTGGGGCATGCGTGTTGGGGAGGGGGGGCTAGTGGTAGAGGTAGTCTTGTTGTAAAGGTCCGGATTTATTTTAGGGTTTGTATAGCAAAATCTATTGGTTAAGGTTATGTTATTGTGAGTGGTATTTGTATTGTGGATGGTATTTGGAGCATGGGTCCCTTTTTGGCTATAATTGAATTTTTTGTCTTTATTGGGATCCCTTTTTTTTGGGGGGGGGGGGGGTTGTTTTGGTAGTTTAGGGATGAAGTTTTTAGATTGGATTTGGAATATGACACTGTTTTCCATTGATCATGAGAATCTAAGTGTGTAGTGGTTGAGGTACTTGTTTGTGAGGTTGTGTTTGTAGTAGTTTTAGGCGTATTAGATTTGCTATTTGGACAGATTGAACTTGTATGCCCTAGACATCTACAATTAATACATATTGCAGTGACATCCTCGTAATGAATTTGCTGTAAATGTGTTCCTAGAAGTATATTTTTTGGTAGGGGTTTATCAATTGGTGCTAGAATACAAAGGCGAGAATAATGACCTCTAGTGGTTTGGACTGTGCATGTGTCTATCTTTAGCAGCTTACCTATGTGATTTGCTATTTTTTTGAGTAATTCTAAGTCAGAATACTCAGTTGGTAACTCTTGTAGGCGAATTCAAGTGGTGGATAGGTTGATATTTGTAGTGGTCGGGTTAAATTTGGGTTCCCGTTGTCTAATGGTAAGGTATTAGGATCCAATAAACCATGGTCTTTGGTGCAGGATTTTGTTGTAGTTGTCTAAGTTTGAAATTTTTAGTAGGTAGTATTCAAAAACCTAAGTCAATTAATGTAAGTGATTTTGATAACTACCAAAGTTGTTCTAGTTTCACTTTTAGGAAATGGTATGCCATTTTTCCCCTAGTAGTTTGATAATAAGGGCTTGATTTTAGGGATGGTATAACCTAATTTTGTCAGTTTTGGTGATGAGAATGAAGTGAGGGTGATTCGTGAGATTTTCTGTTTAATCCTCTAGGGTTAGTTTGTTTAATAGACGAGCTTCAAAATCAGTCTGCATGGTTAGTTTGTTTAATAGACGAGCTTCAAAATCAGTCTGCATGGTGCTAGGTTTGGGGAAAAGTTTATCTCGAAAACTTACATTTTCAGATGTAGCCGACATATTGGTTGAGTTGTCTGATTTTTGTTTGTGATTGCTTCGAGTCAGTTGGTCGATTTCTTCTTCTGACATTTACTGATCTTGCTTTATTTGCATGTTTGTTGATCGGCTAGGGTAGCTTTCTCACTCTAGTTTTAATGAGAAGGAAGAAAACTTCTTGTACCTCCATTTCATTTATCTCTTCCAAGACATATAAAGTGATGCTATTTTAAGAAGATCAATAAATTGCTCGTAAGAACTCTTTCGGACTGACATCTATAGACGATTCTTCTATATGTAAAACATTGTTTCATTTAAAAAACGAAAATTTTTCAATACATAAACTTGACTTTCTTGACATTCTAGTGCTACAATATCTTTTTGAGTAAAGTTATTAGTTTAACTGAAATATTGACTTAATTCCACTTGTTTATACTATAATTATCACTTATCAGTATACGGATATAGAGTATAACAACATGTTATATCTGTAATTTAGTTGTCACAATTCACTTTATTACCCCAAATGGTGTAGCAACCAAATTTCATCTGACGCATTTTCTCTTTTTTTACTTGCTCTTTCACTTATTCACGAGTCTAGTTTTGTGCTGATTGATACAACCTACCGCACGGTATCCAAAAAGTAAAACAGAAAAAGAAAGTAGTAGCATGTATATTCAAACCCACAATAATTCTACTAATCAACTATAGTGATCTTTATGATCTGATATCTTATAATTTAGCTAGATTCATATTTAATACTTTGATAACTAATTAAAAGTAGTTACTTAAAACAAGGCAACAAATTAAAAATGAGACATAATAAAGCAACAAATTTATGGCAAGTAGTTGTTAGGCCACGTCACAACCACATATGAATTATAATTGGAAGTTAGACCAAAAAACTATATATAGAACAGTCTAATAGATGTATTTATTATTACAATACAAAAAAGAAAGTTTAGAAATATAGTAGTATCTAAAACCAGAATGCAGGTTTACGCTTACCAAAACCCCAGATTTGGTTACCATCTTGAAAAACCCAGTCGTAGGCTTGGTTTTGTCAATTCTTCTTATGCACCAAAATTCATTCAAATCAACTTCTTTTGCACGACCTATCATAATTGGAACGTGAATCTAAGGCTACCACCAGACCCTGCAATGGTAGTCAAAAGCCCAAAAATCTCAACCCGTATGACCCTGGAAACCCATGATTTTGCTAACAAACAAGAGACTCGTGAAACCATTTTCAAGGTGCTAAAGATTTTTATAAATTTTCCTTTTGGTTCAAAATGTATATACTCCCTTTGATTTCAGCACTATTTACTTATTAGTCCTTTTAAAAAAGAATACCACTTTTTTATATTTAAAAATAATTTAATTTAAAAATCACCTTATGAGTCCTGTTATAAATTATACTACGTCAATACAAAAAGGAGGGGAGGGATTTCAAAAAATGAAATATCGTGATTATATACTTAGCTAAATGTTCATATTTGCAGGTGCTAAAGAATTGGCATGCTTCAGATATTAATTGCAAAAAGATCTTTGATGAACTGAACGCGATCACACAAAATTCTAGGGATTATTGCTTGGTGCTGGTTGATGGTCGACCAGCATTGCAAATAATTGTTAAGGTTATATTGCTTTATCGGTACGTTCAAATGGGAAGTAATAGCAATAGCGTTATCATACCAACTAATTCAAGTGACGGGAATTGCTTGCTTTGCAAAAATAAGCTCGTTGGTAATATGAAAGTAACAGGGATGTTATGTTCCCATATGTTTCATATCAATTGTATTAGAATTTGGCTTGGGGAAAATAATGGTTGTCCATCTTGTGTTGCCAATGTTGATGGCCTAGCTGATTTCATGTTATCCAGCATGAAACTTCAAAGTTAGGTTTATTAAACCAAGGTTTTAGCAGTATTCATTGTAAGAACTATCGAATTGCCTATGTTGATGGCCTAGCTGATTTCATGTTATCCAGCATGAAACTTCAAAGTTAGGTTTATTAAACCAAGGTTTTAGCAGTATTCATTGTAAGAACTATCGAATTGCCTATGTTGATGGCCTAGCTGATTTCATGTTATCCAGCATGAAACTTCAAAGTTAGGTTTATTAAACCAAGGTTTTAGCAGTATTCATTGTAAGAACTATCGAATTGCCTATGTTGATGGCCTAGCTGATTTCATGGTATCTTTTTTGGATTGATATTTTTTTTTTAATGTTATCCTTACCTGGATTTTTTTTTGTGAGGGACAAATTTCACTAGAAATGTCCCGAGTTGTAATGTGATCAGTTATATTAAAATTTACTACTTTTTTGTAGAAAAAAAAAGTTTTTCTTCTGCTTTTTAGTGGTTTCGTATTTATTAATTTAAAATTATAACATTGTGAATTGTCGATTCCAATTTTCAAGGGTAGTTTCTAGGATAGAATCGGTCTTTTACGTCCATAAGTCCCCAGAAGTGAGTTCTTTTACGGCCAACGAGGCTGTTCAAGAATGCTCGGAGAAAAGCCACGATCTTGTAATCAAATCTCTCTGCATATAAAAAATTACAAACTTTGAAAGTAATTAAAACAAAACATGTTTATACTTTGGATGTTCCCTATGGAAAGGCTTGAAACCTCCTAAATTGCTGAGAGATATGGAGGCTTATATTGAGTAGATATAATTTCCATAATATATAGTTAATACGAGTGAGTTTATATTTTATACAACATTTACATCAACGCGATAAAGTATAAAAAAGAAAGAAAAAGATAAGAACTATCTAAACAAAACCTAAAGAATTAGGAACTATCAAATCTGAAATTTAAAAAAAAAAAGTGATGTTCTAAAACGTCAATACCACACAAGATTTGTGTGGTCCGATTTTCGCGTGCACTTGTTATAGAAGGACAAGGTTTTTCTATGTGTTCCAATCTATACAGTTTGCGGAATAATAAATACAAAAAATAAAGAACACAAGAATTTTACGTGGAAAACACCTGGCTCAAAAGGTGAAAAACCACGACCTACTTTCCAGTAGAATTTTCCCAAACACTCCACTAAAATCACTGCGCCAAAAACAGCAATTACAAAAACTCTTTGTAAACCTAGGATTAACTATAATCCTTTTGTGGCAAACTAGCCTCTAGCTATTTGCGACAAACTCCAAGTTAGCTATAACTTGTACACTCAATACCTATTACAAATACTTCTAGATAAAGCTAGAAAAGTACAAACGAAATTCCTACTACAAGTAAACTAGACTAACAGTTGGAACTGGTTCTTCTAGCTGTTCCAAGTAGCTTCAGAGTCGCACGCTTAAATCTCACACGAACTGCTTGCAAAATTGTCTTGCTAATTTTCTCTCAATTCTTGCTTAACTTCTGCTTTTGTGCGTGCCTGTACAATAAGAACAATCTGCAATATATAGGATTAGTAGACGAGAGATTTACTAGAGTTCTAATGCTACTCTTCCTTGGAGGAAGAGTTCTAGTTACTCTCAACTCCTCGAATCCTTCCTTATCTTTGATTCTGTTCTTTCTGAATAAGGAGTCCTTCTCCTTATTATCTTGCAATCTTTTCGATCAGAAGATATCTCTTTAATTCACATATTTCGTTTATCTCCTGCATGTGCACCTCACGTGCCTTTAAATCTGCATGTGACTATGTCGCCAATGATGGACCTAGTTCAACTTGAAGTTCCTTTGTCAATCTTCAAAATCATTCAATTTCTTGGGCCAACAAATTCCCTCTTTTTGATGATGATAAACTCTATGCTTAGGTCTGTAACCAACTTAATCCAAACATTAAAACATTTTAGAGTATTGAGCATTTATCATAAAAGAACGAGGTTTATTAGGTTATAAATATCACATGTTCAGAATAGTACATGACCATATGACCATTTTCTCCCTTTTGCCATCATCGAAAAGTTGCAATTTTTAGAAAGTCCCAGATATTTAAGAATTACTCATGGCCACTGGAGCAACTGCAAGTGCAATCATGGATTAATTATCAATAGGAAATCAAGAATGCAAACTATCAAAGAAAATGAAACAAGACTAAGAGCAAAAGCAGCATAATTCATTGATAGAAGCATTGTTCAACCACAATCCACAAGAAGAAACGAAAACAGTTAACATCATGAGAAAAAGAAACAAGAAAATCCCTAATCTGGGTCACTGAAAGTCGAAGACAGGCTGGACTACTAAGGCTGGGAAGGGTGGAGGCTGGGATTTTACCTTGGAGAAGAGATAGTATATAATTAAGTATCCCCTCATTTTTCTCCTTTTCTTTGGCAATCTCAGTTCTGAGAGTATCCCTCTCATTTTCAACCTCAGCCAGGCGATTCTTCAGCCTAAGAATTTCTGCATCCTTAGCCCACCCTCCCGCACAAGTGCTCTGACTTTGCTATTCGCCGGAGTCTTCCTGGATGAACCAGGTTCATTTTCAGAAACATTGACAGCATAGTCGCATGCCAGAAGAGTGGTTTTGCAAAAGTGATCCTTAACTGTAGCCATTTATGCCTTCTTCAGAGGAACCTTGTAGTGAGCAAGTACAGTTATGAGGACGAATCCATAAGGAATGACATGAGCCTTGGAATCGTTTACCACCCTGTCCAGGAGCTGGATGATGATGTAAGGCCAGTTGATCTGCTTTCCACTGTCCAGGCACTCCATGAGAATTAACTCCATGTAATTTGCTATGTGCCTTCTCTCCTGCCTTGGCAATACAGACTTGTTAATGAACTCAAACACCACCTTGTGAGGAGGCTTCATCTCACCTTTGTAGAAAACCCTTGGTTCAACCTCCTCTTCATTCTCACATAACCCTCTGATGATTTGTAAAGCAGTGGGAAGAGCATCCAAGTTGGGACATCTCTGCCTGGTATAGTCATCATATTCTTCAGACAGGATCCTAAGGACTTCTCCCAATTCTATGGCATCAAATGAAATTTTGGTCCCCTTCACTTGGCTAGAGACCCTACCGTCCTTGATTACAACATTGGCCATGAACTCGACTGTCTCACTTCTGGCCAACCTCCTATCCAGCTGAAGGACCATGTCTTTCCAACAGTGCATCTCTAGCTTATCCATTAGATAGAACAGTCCAGATTCCTCAAAATATTTCAGCAATCTCCCGTTCAAAATGGTGCGCTTCCCAAACTTAGTCAAATTGTCCTTGTCTCCAGCAGTCTCATCTTCTTCATTAGCACTCCAATCTTCCTCTTCATCAATTTGAACTTTCTTCGACTTTGTTGTAGACCTGGTTATCTTGGCTATAGTTGAGGGTGTATCAGACACAGATGCAAACTTCTTTGAAGAAGTCTTGGCTTTCTTTGGTTTGGGGGCCTGTACCTCAACTTCTGCCCTTTGATCATCTTGATGGACCAGGTCCATCTCCTCAATCTCCACAGCCTCTACAGGCTCAGAAATTTTATCCTTTCCCTTCTCAGCTCTCTTTTTCTTACTCGCTTTCAAAGCCTTTTGTAACTCCTGCTCACTCTGCCTTAGTGCACTTCTTGTGGTTCTTCCTCTTGGAAGAGGAGTTTCAGAACCAGCAGATGGAGTGATTTTTCTCTTCTTACTTGCTCTGGCAGTTTCAGACTTCTTAGCCTTTGGAGTCCTTTTCTTCTTTGGTTTATAACTCTCTTCTAACTTCTTCATAAAATTTGCCAATGTCTCTTCAATGGATGAACCAGGTTTATCTATAGATTTCCTAGATTTTCTAATCCCTCAGCCGCTTCACTTGATTCATTTTCCCCTGACTCCTTGGCTCCCTCTATTACTACTGTTTCAGCACCACAAATAGACGTTCTAGTAATTTCTTCCCCTGTTCCCCTTGCTTCACTCCGACTTCCCTCTCTCTCTATTTCTTCCCCAATTTTATTTTTACCACCTCTTAGTCTTACTTCTGGAAACTATACATTTTTCACAGACCCAACCAACACAAACCTGTTTTCTAAGTTCCCCCTTATTTCAGACACATTCTCATAACCGATATTTGGTACAGATGATACCTGTTCAGAATCAGATGATCATGTTGCTTCCTCAGTAGCTGATTTGAACGAATTGCTGGAACTGTCTGATTCTTAAACCTGACTGGCTTGTAATTTTGCATTCAATTTTCTGGCGAGAGAACCTGCAACCACTGTTTTCCTGGCGAGCATTTTAACCCTTCTTTTTTTGGGTTTTGAACTAGGGCTAGGTTGAGGAATAGTGGGACTGGGTTGAGAAGGAGTAGGACTTGGTGGTGGAGGTGTTGAAGAAGTCGAAGATGGAGTAATAGGTGGTGGATTACCAGATTTTTCCGAAGGGTTAGTCATTTTTGATTCAAGATGGAAGATGATTTTGAGTTGAAGAAGAAAAGAGAATTAGGATCAAGGTTTTTTTAGCAGAGAGATGAAAAGGTTTCGACGGTTATGGCTTAGTGGATGATGACTTAGAGAAGTGATGATGATGGGGTTCTAAACGGGATGGGTAATTAATATATAACGGGAGTATTATGGGTCAAAAAGAAGTCCAATCACTTATGTAAGTGTCAGTTAGAGATGACGGTTACTGCTACCCTATTTTCTAGGCTTTTAATTTGATAGGATTCTAAGAGGTGACAGAACTGGTTCAAAATTAGGATAAGGACTATATTTTGAAAAGATCTTGTTTTAGGTAGAGTTCTGCTCATGATTAACTATTAGTATTTCAAAATGTGTATGGTAGAGAACACATACCTCGCCTTTCAGATGAACCAGCACTGATGAACCAGGTTCATCATGTCAGAAACCTCTTGATCAAGCCTCAAATTTCAACAATAGGAAAAACATCATTAGTAATCAATGAGTCATTTCAAAACATCGCAAGAGAGTATGCTATTCATAGCATGAGACCGAGCAACGATTAATCTGATTATTTACAAAAATTTCAGAATTTCTAGCCAAAATATTTTTTTTTGTATATTATGAACTGGTTCAATTAGGTGATCTTAATCATCTCTAACTCTAACCTGTTCCTTTCAAAATTCTCTCTATTTAGTGCTTTTGTAAAAATGTCAGCAATCTGTTTATCAGTAGCACAAAGTTCAATAGAGATCAATCCTTTCTCATAATTATCCCTTAAAAATGATGTCTAACATCTATGTGCTTCGTCCTTTTATGATGAACAGGGTTCTTTGTAATACTTATAGCACTGGTGTTATCACAAAATATAGGGATGCATCTAACATCGATTCCAAAATCTAGCAGTTGTTGTTTAATCCACAATAATTGAGCACAAGATGAAGCTGCAGCCACATACTCAACCTCAGCAGTGGATAGAGCTACTGAATTCTGCTTTTTAGTGGCCCAACACACAAGGCATGGGCACAGAAAATGTGCCATACCTGAGGTGCTCTTCCTATCCACTAGAAAACCTGCATAATCAGCATATCCCATAAGATTAAAGTTACTACCTTTTTGATACCAAAGACATAGATCAATGGTGCCTTTTAAGTATCTCAAGATTCTCTTTACTGCAGTTAGGTGGGATTCTTTTGGATTCAACTGAAATCTTGCACAAAGTCCTACACTGAAAATAATGTCAGGTCTACTAGCAGTGAGATACAACAGTGCACCAATCATTCCCCTATACAACTTTTGATCAACAGACGAACTAGGTTAATCTACATCTAGTTTAGTGGTTATTGCAATAGGAGTGTCAATTTCTTTGGAATCTTCCATTTAAAACCTTTTAATCAACTCTTTCACATACTTTTGCTTAAAAGAAATTAAGCTCACCCATCATGCTCATTTCAAATTCACTCTCCATTAGTTTAGCAAATTCTTTACTAAGCTTTTCAGTGGTTGCTCCAAAGATTATGTCATCTACATATATCTGAACTACTAAGAGATCTTTACCTTTTTTTTAAAGTACTATCAATTTTACCTCTCTTGCAGTCATGCTCAATCAAGAATTTTGATAACTTTTCATACCATACTCTGGGAGCTTGTTTGAGACCATATAGTTCTTTGTCAAGTTTGTACACATGATCAGGATTCTCCTTGTTCTCAAACCCTGGATGTTGCTTGACGAACACCTCTTCCTTTAGATAGACATTTAGAAAGGCATTCTTGACATCCATCTGGTGAAGGGTGAATTCCATGTAAGCAGCAAAGGCTATGAGGAGTCTTATTGCTTCCAGCCTTTCCACTGGAGCAAAGGTTTCATCATTGTCTATGCCTTCCTCCTGACTGTATCCTTGAACCACCAATATTTCCTTGTTTCTTGTAACTGTTCCATATTCATCAAGTTTGTTTCTGAAGACTCATTTTGTGCCAATTGGTTGAGTTTATCTTGCATTGTGTTCACCCAGTTTTCATCCTGCAAAGCCTCAACAACATTTTTTAGGTTCAATAAGAGATAGGAAATCATCAAAAGCACACAGATTCTTCAAAGAGGATCTGGTTTTGATTCTAGAGGTTGGATCAGTGATAATGTTCTCAATAGGGTGAGAACTTTGATATCTGTATGGTTTCACAACCAACTGGTTACTCCTTGAAGTTCCTTCAGTGCCTTGTTGTTGTGGAACAGGATCAAGTCCAGGTTCCAATGAGGTTTGGAAGTTAATTTGTTCAGTTCCCCCTGTAATGTTGCCAGGGAGGGATGAACCTGTTCCATCACCTGTTCCTTCCTCCAGTGTTGCTCCAATTTCGACTGAGTTTCTGACCAGCCCAATTTCTTCATCCTCTTATTCCTATCTCTTATAAAGAATGTTAGTTTCATCAAAACTACATGCACGCTTTCTTCAACACACATAGTTCTTTTGTTATAGACTTTATAGGCCTTACTATGTGAAGAATATCCCAAGAATAGTCCCTCATCACCTCTGGGATCAAACTTACCTAGGGAGTCTTTACCATTGTTGTGCACAAAGCACTTGCAACAAAAATCCTTAAGGTGGGATATATTTTGCTTTCTCCCTTTAAGTAACTGAGTTTTCTCTACAAGTGGACTAGTCATGCACCTGTTTATGATATAGCATGCAGTATTAATAGCTTATGCCCAGAAGATATAAGGTAGTTTACTAAAAAGAAGCATAGTCCTAACCATATGTTCAAGTGTCCTATTCTTTCTTTCAACTACTCCATTTTGTTGTGGAGTTATAGGAGTAGAAAAGTTGTGATCTATGCCATGCTCATCACAAAATTCAGCAAATTTAGCATTTTCAAATTCAGTGCCATGATCAGACCTAATTGATACAAGTTGATTTCTTAATTGTTTTTGAATTTTTCTAACAAGGAAGTAAACATGTCAAATGAATCATCTTCGGATGTTAAAACAATGTCCAGGTAAATCTAGAATAGTCATCAACAAGAACCATCACATATCTCTTACCATCTCTGCTTAAGGTTCTCATAGGACCACAAAGATCCATATGGACCAGTTCCATCGATCTGGTGGTACTTAACACTTTCTTGCTTTTGAAAGAGGATCTTACATGCTTCCCCCTTGCACAAGCCTTGACTTTGTCTTCCTTGAACTTAATGTTAGGCAGATCTATCACTAAGTCCTTGGAGACTAGTTTGTTAAGTTGACTCAGACTTGCATGTCCAAGTCTCTTATGCCAAAAGAGGGGATCACTGTCCATCACACTTAAGCATGTTAATTCATTTTCTAAAAGTGTGGACAAATCTATGATGTATATATTGTTCACTCTTTTTCCCTGCAAAATAATCTTGTTAGTGATAAGATTTATTACAAAACATTTTGTAGAGGTGAATTCTACCAAGTTACCTCTGTCACACAGTTGTGACACACTGATTAGGCTATATTTCAAGCCATCTATTAGGTAGACATTCTCAATGGAACGAGTGGCATCCTTACCTACCTTACCGACCCTAATGATTTCACCTTTCTTTCCATTTCCAAAAGAGACATTTCCTCCTTTGAGGTCCTCAAGTGAAAGGAACTGGTCCTTGTTACCAGTCATATGTTTTGAGCAGCCACTATCCATGTACCATATTTGGCTACCTCCTTTCACTTGAACCTACAAAAGAATATCAGGGGTTAGTCTTAGGAACCCAAAATAGTTTGGATCCCTTTCTATAAGCAAAAGGATGAATTAAACTATTTTTAGCACAATTTTGACTGTCTTGCTTTTTTGCATTGCATTCACTTTTGTAGTGACTAGTCTTACCACAGTGGGTACATATTTTGTTCTCAGGAAGGGTGAGGTACTTGGTTTTAGGATCCCATTTAGGCAGTTGATTCCCAAATCCAAGTCCTCTCTTATTGCTACTATGATGTTCCTGTATCCATGTCAAAGCATCAGAGGATCTGTTCCATTTACAAGTTCTGTTTAGTTCATGCTTCACCTCACCAAGTTCCTCCCTCAATATTCTTATCTATTCATCCTTCCTATACAACTCATCTTTTAATTTACCTACATCTTCTTCTAAGGTGAGTTGAGAGTTGTCAGCTATCTTCTTACTGGTTCCTAGTTTCAGTTTTAGATTTTTAGATTTTAACTCTAGGACATTTGTCTCAAGTGGATGAACCTGGTTCTTTAGAGCAGTGTTTTCACTTATAGTCTCACTTACTATGAGTTCCAGGTTTTTACACTTTGCTTTTAAAATTACACACTCCTTAGACAGTTGTTCCTTTTCCTTATTAATTACTTCAGATTCATCAATAAAGTCTAGCAGTAATTCAGAGAGTTTTTATTTGGACATGAATTTAGTCTTGTCTTTGAGATGGAATATACTTACCTCAGATTCCTCATCTGATTCATCAATTTCCATAAGTACTTGTTCATCTTTTTCTTCATCATCTGACTCCTCATCTGAACTTTATCCCCAAGCAGCGACCATAGCCTTTGTTGATACTTTTTTTTTCTTGGGATGAACCTGTTACTTCTTCCGGTTCCTTCGTGCAGACTTTTCTTTTTTCCATTCAACTTCACACTGAGGGAAGTTCTTGATTTGATGGTCAGTCTTCCCACATTTGTAGTAGTCCTCATTAGTTGATTTTTCCAGTCCCCTTTTCTTATTGTAGTTTCCACCTCTTGCGGAGCCCTTTCCTCCCATAAGATATTTCTTGAAATCCTTGGTGATCATAGCCATTTCATCTTCTTCCAGATCTGCTCCTTCAGCAATTCTCAATGCCAGACTCCTTCATTGTCTGCCTTCTAAGTTCATAGGCAGTATGATTTCCAATTAGCTCATCCAGTTTGAGAGTTGCAATGTTCTTGGATTCTTGAATTGCAATGATCTTGATCTCCCAAGATACTGGAAGAACCCTTGTCAAAATCTTCTCAATCTTGTTTTCCTCAAGAAGAGTCATTCCAAGATATTTCAGTTCATTAGTCAATGTAGTGAACCTAGTGTACATCTCTTGAATGGTCTCTCCTTCCTTCATAGAGAAATCCTCATATTGAGAATACAGTATAGTACCTATGGATCTCTTCACTTGAGCAGTTCCTTTATGAGCCACTTGCAAAGTGTCCCAAATTTCTTTGGCAGTAGTGCAGCTTTGAATTCTGTTATACTCATCTGGACCAAGTCCACACACAAGCCACTTCTTGGCCTTAGCATTCTTCTCCCACTTTCTCAAATCCTAAGCAGTGCAGTCAACTCTTGTCTTGGGCACGTCTACTCCTTCGGCATTCTTCTTCATGGTGGCCATAGAACCATCAGTAATTATGTTCCATAGCCCATAGTCTTCACCAATTATATGATCCCTCATCCTGTTCTTCCACTAGGAGTAGTACTGCCCATTGAAGAGTGGAGGCCAAGTGGTTGATTGTCCTTCCCAGTTCCCAGGTGGTGCACTCATCTTGATATTTTCCTAAGGTGTTAG